>KZ809426.1:63553-77829 GCA_000696205.2 Oncopeltus fasciatus
ACATATATATATATATATATATTTAACTAAAACCTAAATAAACCTAATTTAAAAAAATGAAAATATTTCCCCAAATTTTAAATCCATTTTTCATCTTGGAAAAGGGATACTGTTCTGGTTGATGAAACCTAGATATTTGTTTCATATATTTCATAGCCTGAAAAATCTAAATTAAAGAATGAGATATTATTTATTATTTTAGTTAATAATAATTTATTTAAATTTTTTAAAAAATCCATTAATTTAGGTTGTTATGGTGGTCGAAGTGATTCTGATTCCTGTCTTTTATTAACTAATTTATAGTAAACATTTATAGGGCGTAATAACCTAGAAGTTGATTGCCCTTCAATGGTCTACTACTACTACTACTACCTAGATATTTGTAATTAGCCTTATTCCTGAGGGTAGGAGACGGTATATAAATGAGACGGACAAGATATTAGCAGTACTCACCAGAGCCACATGTTAGCCTGGAGACACACAAGAACAGACTGGCTGTGGAAGGGTGGGCCATGTCCCTCTCCCCCCGGTACTCCTCCCTCCAGGCGGGGGAGAGAGAGGCTGCCTTGACACGTCCTTCCGCTCAGGGGATTCTCGGTGGCCAACTTAGCTGCTTCCAGCTGTGTGTGTTCCGTCCTGGCTTACCCCTCAGTCAAGCTGGGAACTGATAACCCTCCACACTTGATATCTCCTTCAAATCGGTCTTAGTGGAGAAATGAAAGTAAAATTCCCTTACATTTTTCCGAATCATCCACTTGAGTTGTGATAGGAATGTGGGAGCGTTCTGAAGCGATGTATACAGCCTGGCTCCAACGTGCACATCTTCAGTCCAAAGCCAGGCTATCGGAATCAAGATAGAATGCCAAAAGTACAAATGGCTTGCCTGGACCCCATAACATGTCTGGAAGTGTTGCAATGCTGCGATGGACCAGTATAAATGCATTTTGCCTATGAGCTTTTATTATATTAGAAATTAACAATAATACAATATATTGTTAATTGATAATCTAATTGTTGGGCACCCTTATAAGCTTCTGTGTGTCTGTGTGAAAACAATTAACTTAATTTATGAATATCTCAATTTTAAACAGCCATAATTTTTAATAGGTTCAACATAAATAGGTTTGTATTACTGAAATCATTCAAATAATTGTATTAAAAACTAACGTGACTGGTTGCCTAGAGGTAGTATTTATCTAAAAGGCAGAATTTCATTTAATCTTTTTTTTCAGTTTTACTAATAATTAAATATTTAATAAAATTATGGAATAATAACATTAATGAGCTAAAATGGATGAATAGGAGAAATAATACACAATTACTTAAAATTAATGACTTTCATTATTAATTTAATATTAAAAAATATTCAAAGATCTAAATTAGGTTCTAAAAAATTTACCTGAAAGAACTACTAATAGTTTAAGTTTCGTAGATCAGATTTTTAATGACATGAGCGAGAAATAGCCTCAATTTACTTTTTCTGTCTTTACTCTGTCCTTCCAAAATAAAAACAAGGAAAATTACATTTCCATTTTTCCGTTATTGCATTCTATCATGGCTCATTGGAATAATTTCTATAATTGTTGTAACTCTTCACTACAACTTCCTAATACTTTGTTCTAGAAGGAAAAACCTCCTTCTTGTGGCGTAAACTACCTTACCCCGATGGATGAAGTTTACCCATCTACATACTTATACTTCATTCAGTTTTTCGCCTTATCTTGGTGCTGTCTACAGTGCAATTCTCCATTCTTACTACCCCTCTCCGCCTTCGTAATAACTCGTTTGTCACACATCTTAAAAAATCTTAAAAAAAGACAGTAAGCCTCTAAGTTTTAAACATTAATTAAATGCAGTCTATATGAAGTAATACAATTTTTGTTATTAGTATATTATTTTTTTTTTAAATTATTTTAGAAAATGATTAATTCGATATGTACATTGTAGCATACAGTGAGGAGCGAAATGTCACCAAGGCCAATGTGAAATTATGGCGACCCGAACCAATTAAAATGAATTAATATAAAAAACAAGGAGAGTTCTCATGAACTTTTTACACAAAGTGAAAGCAGTTTTCTACAGTACGTTGGATTTATCTGTAAAACTATCTAAGTCTTGAACTAAGGCTAAGTAAAAAAATTCCTTAATATGTATTTTATTATAATGACGACTACGTATTGAAATAGAGGAATAAAACACGGTTAATCCAACAACAACAACTTTTATTAAATTATAGAATATAAAATAATATTATTCTATGAATTTAAATTTTCATTAGAATTTCGAAACGCTATGTAATACATGTAATTTATGTACTATACATAACTATTTCAACAAAAATGCAAAACCCACTTACATAATATCGAAACACATAACATACACACTTAAATATAACATTATATTTCACAATATACGTAATGTTACTTACATAACGTAAATTATCATAAAGTACTACATAAACGTATCATGATTGCATAATATAACTAATATTGTGTTTATAAGAAAGCAATAAGCAAATTTTATTTCGATAAAATTATTTTTTGTCATGATTCATATATAAGTTTTTTCGATAAAAAATAAAAGCCCAAGCAAAACCTTAATCCAGATATCTCAAATACTTATTCATAAAAGTATATTTTCATAAAAGAGTATTTTCATTTTTTGTACGCCTCAGAATAATCTTTTTAATGTATTTCAACATATGATATACATGAAGATCGTCATCTTCATTTTTATTTTAAACGACTTCTGCATAATGGCCTGGGACTTTAATAAGATTTGACTTTTACATTCCTCTTTTGTACTTTAAAAATCTCTGGACTATCTTTTGTACTATTCTAATAGAGTGGTGTATAGAATTAAAACTTAAAATTTTATTGATATAAGTTCAAATGGATAGTTTTTGACTGTATACATTATTAGTAGATTTTATTTTGTTAGGATTCGACCAAGAAAATAGAAAAATACAATTGAAGAAATGTGGGTTTTTAATTATCTGCCAATGTTTCACGCCAAGTCACTTGGACCCAATATTCAGAAGTCATGAATATGGGATCCATGTGACAGGACGTCCCCTCTCGCCTTCATGCTAGCACTGAGGACGGCTTACAATGTAAGCCGAAACATTGGCAGATAATTAAAAAATCCACGTTTTTTCAATTGTATTTTTTGGATCTGCCTTGAACGAACCTAAACAAAAAACATCTACTAATTGATTGATATATTCTTACAACTGTTTATTGTGAAAGATAATTTTCTTTAACTGCTTTATTTTTTTTTCTTTATCTCATTTATTAGTGGCTTCACACAAATGTTGTTTAAAAGTTACACCTAAAGTGTTGGTATTGTTGGCCAATTCATGTTTTATATTTCTTAAATACTAGGTTATAAAATAATTTATTTATAATTTATTACCTAAATTATCTATAAAATAATTTACCATATAAATAAATCTTGCTGTTTTCTCCTTTTATATTAAAACTCATATTATGTATGTTAGATGCATTTAAGAATAGTTTGTTTAACCACCAATTTATTCAGAGCTAGAAGTGTATTTATGTAAATAACTAACTAATTTATTTATTTATTATTATTTAGGATAGTTTTATTATTTCCTCATTGTATTAAGTCAAAATATTTGTTTCTCGGGTACTTTTAGCATTTATTAATGCTGGTAATAGTTCTTTTTTTTTTTTTCTTTTTTCTTTTTTTCTTTTTTTTTTAGATTTTCATGACTTATTTTGTGGGCAAAATAGGTCTAGATAGCTTAGTGCTTTCTTCTTTAATATTTTTGAGCTGTGGGGCAAAGTTTTTTTTTCTTTTTTGAGTTCGTAAAAAAGATTAGGGTTGTAACCTAACCCTTATTTCATAAAATAGCATCCGATTTTCGCAGTTTTATCTATCTTAATTACTGAGCGCTTTCGGAACCATTGATTTCATTTTCGGAAATCATTCACTCTCTCGATTCATACGGTGCTATGTTGAAAGCGCTCAGCAAAAATTACATTTTTTGTTTATGTCCTCAACCGTTGTGTCTCTCTTCCCGATCTAATGCAAGATTCCTCCTAATCTTGCGGATAAGAAAGATAACAGCTATTACTGCGGAGTAGCGAACTTTAGCAAAGGTGAACGAAACGAATATTTTATCTGGCAATGACAGCCAATCGAGTTTTAAAGATAACTGTTACTAAATATGTTTTCTAGTAAGGTGCTATTTGCTTGTGTAGGACTTAAGTCACTTGTTTTTTCATAGATACATCAGTCTAAATATAGTCCCAGCTAGTCCTTACTCAGCCAGATTCGTTGTTAACGAGAAAATTTGCTTCACATATATGAGTTTAGAAGTAAAATAAAACAATTCTCGGAAAAAAAGTTCTTAATTTAGTTAGTAGCTGGTAGTGATAATAACTCTTTAGATTATTTAATTGACATGTAAGTTAAGAGTTTGCGGGTCAATAATAATAAGAGGCTACAGGTCAATAACAATTAAGAACTGAGATAAATTGAAGTTACTTATTACAAATATTAAGAGGCCTACTAATTACAGATTACAATCGAACCCACTAATCTTTTTAAACAATAAGAAAATAAATATATAGGATAAATTACATTTAACTAATAAATATATACAAATAAATTAAATATGCTGATTATAAAGAGGCTTCAGAATAATTGTTAAATTGTCTGCACTTACTGGTTTCTGTCACTTAACATTTGACTGTTACTGACACTGCAAAAATCACAACCAGCCCGTAGCTCAGAGAAACGAAAATTTACACTGACTGACTCATACTTTATTATTTCTTTAAAATAAAAATCCCACGATGTACTTAGCTATTCAAAAAAATGTAAAAGGAATCCGCATAGTTTACGCTATCACACACTTGATATAGTTATCAATTATCTTGAGTGAATTCTTTTCAAAACTAGAAACTGTTCTGCTACATATATGTATTATTTCAAATCAGTTGATTTTAGAAAATTCAAAATTCAAGAAAATTGTCTTTGTTATTTATAAAATTGATAATGGAACAATTGTGATAAGCAGCTCGCAACATACAGGCGCACACCAATAATGAAATATTGCTTAAATTTGTACAAGAACTGAAAAATTTGTATTTTCATGAGAAAGCCAAATTCAAAATGCATCATTACTTTCACTTACTATATCTTCCATGCATGAATTTTAATGGGGAAAACTTAAAAATAACGCTAAGAAATGTTTGAATCAAGTTTTCAGGGTAGTTACATAAATTTTGTCACAGTAATGATCCCTTAAAATATCTATCGAGAGGTAGAGCCATAATTTGTGAAGTAACCAACCTTGGCCTGAATGTCAGCGAAGAACTGCTTCCAACTACTCACAGATTTGAAGCGGATGAAGTTGAATACTTTTGCCCCAAGTTAGCCGTGAGAAGCCGTACTGGGTGTACTACCCTCTTATCCTTATATAAGAGACAAGTCTGCGGACAATTTCTTATACATTGTCGTAATCCCTTTTAAGATCTAACGAATCTAATGAACAAAAAAAAAAAAAATGTACAGCAACAGAAAAACATCCCCCAACAGACTTCAGTCTACCCTGAGAAGTATGAAAGTCCTCTCTTTCTTCGTTCGTTTCAAGCATCATATTGTTCGAGAAGCGTTCATATAGAAAAAGTATCAGAAAATATCAGATTTCCCACTTCCCTTGACAATAGAGGGTTTGCAAGGAGCACAGTCCTAGGCAACCATAAGAAAAGGAAAGGAAGACTCTCGTAATAGGCCGTATCGTTTTTCCATAGCACTTTCTTAATACATTTGCCACTATTTATCAAATATAAGTTTTAATTTTTGTAAGTATTAAATTTTAAGAATTTAAAAAAGTCCTAGGTATTATATCGAATGTATTTCTAACAGCTAGAAAGTGGCTTGTTTAATTAATGTTTAAAATTTGTATTACAACCTAACCAATCTGGTGTTCGTATAAAATTGAAAAGAGTCGAAGCCAACAACGTTAGCAGTACTGAACTACTTGAAATTTGTCTAATATTCGGAGGATTAAACATTTAAACCTGGCGTTTCTACTTTTCTGTCAAGGCTATTGTTATTCATGTCTTTCGTTTCCTTATTTTTTTTGCAATATTTCCCTAGGTCATACTGAAACTGGGAGAGTGAAAATAAATTAATTTTAAATATTTGGAGCATATAATTTAAATTTAAAAAAAAAATAAATAAATGGAATGATAATGCTGGACAAAATGTTCCGCGAGATCGGGGTGTTAGGTTGACTTACTTTTTTTTTCAAATATATATTAGGAGTAAATCGTGCTATATAAGCTAGTCGCAGATTCTCCATTCGCTCCTCATAGCCGGATTCGTCTGTGACTCTGTCATTACGTAAATATATTACACTGGTTTTAAGAAAATGAGAATGTGCACTATCCAGAAGTCTGGGCTTGCCAACTTTCTGAAGTTTCAGCAAAATGCCAGAGGTGGCAGCACCATGTGCCTACATAGATGTCTAAAGTACTGAAGAGTATTCAAGAGGAAGCCTTGAATATAGAGTTCTGTGAACAAGGATCATGAATTGCTAAAGAAACTGACCGAAAATCTATCAGTCTCGGATTCATTTTAAAGCATTCCTCGATTAAGCTATCCCTGTGTCAGCTTACATTTAAAGCGTTAAATAAATAAGTTAAGACTTCATCAAAAATAAATTAAGTATATTATATGTTTCCCTTCTGACACTGAATTGAAGTGCTCTTCCCCAGCTTTATTATTTTTGCTAAAACTACACTACTTATACCGTATCAAGGAATTTTGATCTATGGTTTTTTTTATATAAATTTCAAACTTGCAGTTAATTTTCAATCTACTTTCAATATATTTTTTTTCATTAGTGTAACTATGAATTATCTACTCCCCAAAGTTCATCAAAAACTTTTCAGCAATTTCGAAGTTGTGGGAAAAATGCCTCAATTTTAACGAGTTTAATTTTTAATTTTATCTTTTATAACTAATACCAATAAATTAATTTTTTACTTTTAACTACATGTTACCTTTGTAATTTTTATTGTAAACCCTTCAATGATTTTACTTTTTTGTTTTAATCGGAAATAGGAAAAGTTGTGCATTGACAGAAAGTTAAAATCTGGATATCTTGTTTATAATTTGAATTAAGAAAAAGTTTTATAGAACCTAAAAGATTAAAAGCTTTTACGACAAATGTTTTTTAGGTAAGAATTTTACGAATAAAAGAACGATGGTTGAGCGCTTTCCCCCACTCTTCCTTCCCGGTCAGTCTAGAGCAAACTTTAGTAGACGTACCTTTTACATTTATTGTTCTCTCCATCCACATTTACTTTTATTTTTATCTATCTTTAATAGAACATGGGAAATCTTCTTGGAGTACGCAGCAGCGTAGCGACCTTTTAGTTTCGTTTTTTTTCCGGATTCTCGTGAAACGTTACACTTTTACAGTGGTTTTATAGTATTGGATTTGCAATTTATGCCATTCGATTACACCATTTTTTATCTTTCCCAGACATCCCAGAAAAAAAAAAAAAAAAAAATAGACGCACCCTCCTGGAGGGGGAGAATGCTGGGTGGTGGAGAAAGCATGGCGGCATTTATAAATTAGCAGGAGCTAAGGGAAGTGGATTGTCCATCACACTGGAGAGAGGGAGGGACTGACCGTCACTTGTTTCCTCCTTCCTGGAGACCACTCTCCTGGTGGATTCATTCGGGGGCATCTCTTCGGGAAAAGGCATTTATTTTGCTTCAAGGTCCCTCTCCCTTTCCCCTAACACGAAAATATAAAATAGCTCTTCCTGCGTGGAATCTGTGGAAATAGAAGGTTTTTTTTTTTTTTTTAAATCTCTTTTCGTGCTTCCAACGTGAATTTCATGAAGGAAATTGATAAATTACTCTATTAGTAATCTGTATCCATTAATCAGAATCAAAACTGGGTAGGTGAAAAGGTTAGAAAGCATCTAAATATTGTTTAGTTGTGGTATTTAATCCCACATTAATTTTATACAATAGATGCAAGGGAATATAATAAGAAATCTTACTACCTCAGCTGGGACTCGAACCCAGATCTCCTGCTTTCAGGTAAAACATGCTATCCTTTACACCACCGAGGCTAGCCAGATGATAGCGAACTCTAATGGGAGTGCAAGACGCCCATGCAAGACGAATATATATCGTCTTACATTGTCAGCTATTTGCTTTTATTTCTTTATTTAAATAATGTACTAGTAGTGTTATTTAATCCCACATTACTTATATACAATGAATGCAAGGGAATGTAATTTAAAAAACTTACTACCTCAGCCGGGACTCGAACCCGGATCTCCTGCTTCAAGAGATCCGGGCTCGAGTCTCGGCTGAGATAGTGAGATTTTTGTTAGAAACTATCTTCTTCCATTTACAATTTTTCGTATTCCTGGCTAATTAACCTTTTATTTCTCATGGAGCTTGCATCGGGGTGTAGTGACCAAGGCAAGTTTTATAACATTATCAGGAATTCGGTCTTGGTAGTTTGAAGAATACGAAACTAATTTGTAACCAAAAACGTTTTTGTTTTATCCAACATTTCGGCTATGGGGAGGGAGAGACTCGTACTCAACAGTCCCTACATCATTACTGAATGTAGGCCTGAAATTCAGGCCTAAATATTGGCTAAAATACAAATTTTTTTGGTTAGAAATTAGTTTCTAATTCTTCAATCTACGAAGATCAAATTTCTGATAATCCTCTTTTGTGGACGTTTATCACATATTTATCCATATCGCAATAGAGTTCACATTGCTTGTGAAGTGGATAACTGTTTAAATGAACAATATATTTTAGCAGTAATACAAGTAAAAATTTTAAATAACAGCGCTAATGACCTCAGCAGTTGACGCATGGAAAATATTAATTTCTCTTCCATGCGTCAACTGCTGAGGTCATTAGTGCTGTTATTTAAAATTTTTACTTGTATTACTGCTAAAATATATTGTTCATTTAAACAGTTATCCACTTCACAAGCAATGTGAACTTTATTCAATTTTATGACTGTTAATAGTGTAGTGGTATATAATCTCAATTAAATATAAATTTCAGATATCTAATCATAAAATGGTTATAAAATCTATTCATAAAAACTGTATTGAGGGTTATTCGTTCTCTCTATATTCAACCTTCTCCATTCGAATTCAAACAAACGCAATCCGAAAGCGAACTTACATATATATATATACATATATATATATATATATATATATATATAAATCATGATGATATTTATCGTAATGTAATCCCATATTTCACTATTTATTTGAATCGTACAGGGAGCTAGAAAAAAAAAACTCTCTACCTCAGCCAGGGAGGCAAAGATTTTTTTTTTTTTTTTTAGCTCCCTGTACGATTTAAATTAATTACGAGTATATAAGCCAATACAAAAACAAAGGGCCTTTTTCTATTAGTTTTTTTTTTTTAAATTCTATTGTTCTTAATTGAAACTATGTATAATATTAAATAGCAACTGCACCAATATTCTAGTAAATTTATTTTTATAAAAATTAATTCAAGATTCTCCAGCAGGACTATGAAGGTCCTTTAATTTAAGCAGGAATTTATACGACAGTCTTCACTTATTTATTCCACAGATTTTTAGTTTAATAAAATCTGATGTCAAATATTATTTAAGGATGTAATATTTATTTCATTTTAACTGTTCTTTATTGTAATGAAAAATACTCTGAAAAACTAAGCGGATATACACAGTACAATAGGTGCCTTTAATTGCTTTTTGAAGATTATTAAACTATATACTTTTAGAGAAATAAAGCAATTTTTTAAAAATTACTCCAGTAACTTAAAGTTATTGTAAGAAAGATTCTAAATAATTTTTTAACTACTTTCATTACCTCTGATTATATTTATGTACATAACGATGCATGCAAGGCAGTGTTTACAAATTATATCTGTAGGTCAAGGAATCATCATTCTATTGGGGTTTATGTGGTTACTGTTTTACGTGTTCTAAGAAAACAGATGTGTTGTACTATGATGAAAATAGCGAACATTTTCCTTGACATTTGTTGTCAAGAATCTCTATTGTGAATTGGTCGTGAGTGAACTCAAGATGTATAGATTTGATGATTTATTTCGTCTAAGATTCTTTCAATATGCCTCTCGACACTCCCTCTACCTCTAAATTATAAAATTTACAGATTATACGTCAAGTATACAAAACTAAAACGCTTTAATGGTATAATTATTATTATTATTAAAATCAAAGTTGATGAACGGTTTCTTTCACTTTGAAAAAATGGATATGCTTCTCAAAGCCTATACGTACTGTTGTGCCTCATGGTCAAGTAATTTTCCCATTCATTTATTACATTAATAGAAATTTTAAATTACTGATAGCAGACATTTTGTCAGTAACGAAGCACCTGTTTACATATTGTTTACATTGCTTTTGCATATACTGGGAAAACAATGAAGTATGGACAGATGTTATTGCAAACTAAAAAATAAACCTATAAATAATGTCCGTTTATAATTCCTATAAATGAAGTTGTAGCGTGATCCTAAGTGGTCAATTCGCTTGTAAAAAAAAAAAAAAATGTCCGTTAAACAAATATTTCTGTTCAAGCTTATTATAGTATGAATTTAATCTGCTGATCATTAAAAGAAAACAAGTCCGAGACTACAGTTCAGATAAGATCGCTTCTTAGGGTCGATATAGTTGAATGTAGTCGATGTAAAAAAAAAAAAAAATGTAAGCCCCCTATTTATTATATTGATGAATATTCATCCTAATTGACAGGAGCTGTTGATTCTAGTTATCTTCCTTGCTCTCCTACTTCTTATGTTAATTTTTGCCTATCTCACTGTCCGAGACTCTCTGGTTAAATCAAGCTTTCTAGCTCACTTTCTCTAGTTCTTCAATTCTCGACCAATTGTACCGAAAGCCTTCCTAACAATATGTAGTCTTTAAATAACTTCAACCTTCTGGTAAGTGTTGTTTTTAGTAATAATTTTGCATTGATAATTACCTGAAACAACAGTCTGAAAACATAATTTTGGAACAACAGCTATACCGAGCTGATGCAGAGCTAAAATGAATTAGTTGTTGTTTTTTTTGTTTTTTTTTTTAATAGCATCCCAACCACTAGAATACAGGTATTTTATATTTGTTGGAGAGAGGGACTGTCGAAAGCCGTCCATGAAAGAGGATGCCCGAACAGGAGGCCATGCCACAGCTTGAAGCGGTCCTCAACGCCTGAGAAGTCCTTAATGAAGAGACCTGTGAGCGAAGGTGTGCAAGATGGGACCAGGCCATTCAAACCGACCATGTCTTGCAAGAGAGTTTGATTGGCTGTAGAAAGAAAGGGCTGGGAAAAGCTAAAGTTTGCATGTTAGTCAGCTGAAGACTAGGCTGAAGAGCTAGACTAGGCTGACGTGAGATTGAGTTAAAGAGTAACTGAAAAATATTGAACTAGGATTAACTGAGCGCTATAATATGAGATAAATAAGAGGTATGGGGTAAATGACAAGATTATAGATTGAAAGTGACCTTCAAAGAGCTCTGAGTTAAAGCTATAGGAGCTCGAAGTAGGCTAAAAGTAGGATAGTCTCAGTTACAGGACTTCTAGGAGCTGTGGTCAGTTAGAGAGAGATAGCTGAATAGCTATATCTTAAAACAAGGGATCTAAGGAAACATGGGTTGATTTTCAAATAAATTTATCCACCATAATACAAGAGACCTCAGTAAATACTCAGCATTCTCTGGAGTAGTGCTTTCAAACTAACAATTCGGATTACCTTTTCCTTTCGCAGATCATTATATTATCATGATACCAGGAATCATCTGGTACTTCTTGACATACTTTACTTATATTGATCTTGAATAAATCAAGGGTTATCTACAGAGTTTCCTCTTAGCCCTTCTAGGCTATGTTTTCCTAATTCCATTGTCTGCAGAGTGGAGCATACTCTACATTTTTCAGCAGAGAGCTGAGGAGATAGAAAGAGTTATGTGGAGATGGCTCTGAGGAAAAGTCGGCTGGAGTTAAGCAACACCCACCACCCTCAAGATTGCCTCAACTCGGCTCCTCTCACCACACGAGCTAGGTCAAGTTCGTCCTCCAACTCACTTGCCCCGGGAATCATCTTATCGGGGACGACGGCATATTTGCAAGTGGGGCTGGGATCTTCGGAATCATAGGCAAGGCTCAAGGAGAACTTTAATTTACACAATAATGATCGCTTCTGGGGGTGAGGGGGGGGGGGGCTGCGTCGAATGATAATTCTACCTATTGCAAGTAACGGTTGTGAAAAAGAAAAACGTGACGCAATCACGTTCACCAAATTTCAAAAGGGCAGAAACTGATGTCTGCAATAATTGTACCATTATGCCACCAGAAAAATATTGCGAATCATGGGTTTTTAATAATTGTTTATGCATTAACTTTTAATTAAGAAAATGCTTAATAAAAAAAAATTTACGAATTACAATATTTAATGTCCTATACGTTAGTAAATAGATGTTCACGTAGGCTTCGTCGGTCGTCAGATGTATTTACCATTTCATCTTCCGGGTTGGACCGAGTCAAATTGTTCTTATTTGCCGAGCTTTCGCACATCATGTGATGGCTTCTTCAGGGCTGAAAAGAGAATGAATTTTTATTAGCTAAACAACATGACATTGAATCAGTAAAAACTACTGATTAGTAATTGAAATCTAGATTTAGTATCTACAAACCCCATTCAACCTGGGATTTTGATTATTAATGGACTCTTTGAAGCAGAAATAAAAGAAAATCCCAGATACCGTCGAATAGAAGGAACTCCAACTTGATAATTATTTCAAATTTACTTTGTGTGTGCGCGCGTGCGTATGTATGTGCAGAATCAAAAGTAATTTTGAAATTCATTTAAATAAATTTTAAACCAATGAAAAAATTTACTATCCCCTTTTTGAGTTTTATTATTTCATCTTTTTCGACAAAAAAAAAAAAAAGATTTACCGAAAAAATTATAAGATTAGAAGAGAGGATACTCCTGAAGCATAAAACTTTGTTTCACAACATCTTAACAGTTTAAAACTTAAATTAATTTCTTAAATTGAACGAATTGGTATTCATCGCTAAAATAAATATTTTGTATTGTACAGAATTATTTATTATAATAGTAGAAATATTATGTACAATTGCCAAAAATTCAAAATGTAAGTATAATTATTAAAAAATTAGCAAGCTCTAAAATTTTCTCATATATATAAAAGGAAATATAAAGGGAGCCTGAAAAAAAATCTTACTACCTGAGCTGGGAATCGAACCCGGTTCTTCTACTTTCCAGGTAGGTATGCTGACCTCTATACCACCGAGGAAGCCTTGATAATCCCTCCAACTCCCCGCACTTCACCCCGTGTCAACTTGGAGGAGTAGAGGTCAGCGCGCCTACCTGGAAAGTAGAAGAACCGGGTTCGATTCCCGGCTGAGATAGTAAGATGTTTTTCTATCTTCCTTTACAGTTCTTGTAGAAAATTTTCATACCACAATTAATTTCATTCTTTAAAATTTTCTTAACGGAATTTTTCTTCCTTTCTAGAGCTTTATATTTGAAGCAAGTATGTTCTGAAGTTCCAAAGCTTCTAGATAATAGCTCTTAGACAAATCTTTTTAACAAAATTCTTTGAGAGAAGAAATTTAGTTATAATTTCGAATGAGAGTAAAAATAATGAACGATAGGGTGATATTTTTGCTAAAGCAGATCCTACCCGTCCTTAGTCCTGATGTACTAATCAATTTTTAGCCTCATAATTTTTACCAAACTGGCACACTATTAGGTCTGATTAGGTTGATGTTTACTATTTAAAAAAAAAAAATTCTCGCTCTGTCTTAAAATGTAACTTTATTTTATTTTAATACTTTATGAGCGCTTTTTTGTCTTTGGCCCATTTTCAAGTCTAAAAAATAACTTATAAATTAGAGATTATATTTAGTATTGTACTGTAATAAATTTACGCACCTGAATTTATTTAATGCTATTATTGAACAGTTACTTATTTGAATTAATTTTGCGTTGTAGACTTGTCATACCAGTCATTTACCTACCGAGGAAATTAAAACATCCAATATTATTAATTAATTGTCCCCAAAAGGACTAATAATTGAGTGAAAATAATACCAAATGGTCAACAAAATTTCAACAAAGTTCCCATTTTGAAAAGACCGCTTTAGTCGTGGTCCACATTTATAAAGCAGTTCTTTAAGGGTTAAAATTATGTATATATA
>KZ809426.1:92040-104812 GCA_000696205.2 Oncopeltus fasciatus
TATATATATTTTTTTTTTTTTTAACCCATCAAAACAGATAGAATCAGCCAAATGAAGTTGGTGTAATTACAACCACAAGTATCACATGGAATAAACAGTAAAATAATTTGTTTAAGAACATAATACATAATAGAAAAAGCAGCTTCCTTTAAAAATAAGTATGCAACATGGATAATAATTTATCTACAATTTTGAGCATTAGGAGAAAATAGTTTGTTTTCAAATCAAAATACTGAGAAGATTATTTTATAAACTATTTGTAAAGTATTTCATACACTATTTGTAATAAATAAATGCATTCTAGGTGCTAGATAGGGCTCTTATAGAGAGGTGTGTGTGTACAAAAAAATTCAGTATGCAACACAATCAACATAAGCTGTGAATGAACAATTTACAAAAAGCGGTACAGAATTAGTTAAAATATGTTTTAATCTTAAATGTGTTTTAAATCATGAAAACATATAAAACAAATTTTAAGACTTTTGCAGTCTTAGGTTTGGTTATTTTTTTTATTATATTTTTTTAAATAAGATAATTCAAAATGCCTAAACCTAATAAGTCTCATTAAATTCTTATTTTATACAATATAATTAAAAATATGCTTACAATAATTATTAATAACTTATAAAAGTTAGTGCCAGCTTAAACAGATAAAAATTTTTATATCAATATAGTCATAACATTTTTCGGTCTGTCACTCATCTCCAATGAGAAACTTTAGAATAAATAAATAAAAATTCTGAATAACATTAAGACTAGACAACCACCATTATCAGTTAATGTTAACATTTTCTCACATACATAGCGTAAATTAGGACATTAATTCCAAGGAATACTAAAGAAGCAATAGAGGGAAGCTCAAGAGCAAATAGCATAGGCACACTTGTAATCGAGGTGTCTGAACGTTTAAGTATCGTTCTCAAAAGAGCTCAAAAAATAAAATGAAAATCATTATAAAACTGGTTTTTACTCACATTATCCTGTATTGTCAACGACACAAATAAAATGTCAACTATGCAGGACAATAGTATAGTTAACTACATTAATGGATATTCTTTTCAAAATCTATGCTCCGACTTACCTCTACTCATACAGTTACAAAAGCAAAATACCTCATTCATTATTTAAAAATACATAAGTCCCTTAAAATAAAATTTTAAAATTTAAAGTATTATCCTAATAAAATTTAACTTATTAAAAAATAATTTAAATTCCTTCTTCTTAAAAGGAATAAAATAACTATCTAGAGAAGAAAAATTATATTAGCTATAAAATTTAGTCATATATGACTACTTAAAATAAAATGCCACAATTTCTGGCAACTTTATTCAATACCTAATTTTATAATAAGCATTATAATATTAATTACAAAACAAAAGAACTTTAATGGATGCTAGTATGACCAAGAAGGTTATGGTAACATTATTAAGCATTATTTAATCAAGGATATTAATATTTAAAAAACTATGATTGTAACGCTGTTAGTATTGTTAACAGTTTTGATACATATAAAAATAAATTTTATTTTAGGTTAATATTAATGTTTAGGAGCATTTATCAGCCAAAGTTGTGATACAATATTGAATGATGAGTTTAGATATTATTTACTAGCTTATATTAATATTTTTTGGTTTCAATAATTAATTATAAACGTGTTTATTTTGGGGATTCATACAATTAACAACGATTAAAGATATCAGAATATTATACTATATTATTTAGAAGAAAATTACATAAAGATCTACAATCAATACAAATTTATTTACTTAATAAGAAATTTAACTTCGAATAATGTTTCAAAATTTGTTGACTTGGTCTTTAATAAATTTTATTATTATATAGGTCGATCATAATGCCAGAAGGAGTGAGTTATTTGGGCACAGTAGTCATCCATTTAGTGTTGACTAAACATAATTTAAAACTATTTTAAGTAATTCAATTACTATCAGCTGCTGCATAAAATAATCTTTTTTTTTTTCTTAAGATTTAGGTTGAAATTCAAAAACTCATCTTTATTTAAAATTTTAAGTTAATAGAAAAAGATAGGAGTATATTAGTTTTTAAATTGGGAAATATCACAGTCATGCATAAAACAATTAAAGATGATCTCCTCAAGGTAGCAGTACACTGGAAATTACTATAATCCATAAAAAAACTGTTACTCAGATCTGGGCTAAATTCTTAATAAAATTGTACATCAATTATGTGTCATAGGCATAATTTCACTTCATATAATATAAAATTGCCAAAAAAAAAATAAACGTAAATATTTCTCATATATGAAACTAAAAGAAAATGTAGGATTATCATAATGAGGGTTTTTTGTTTTTGTCTTTTAGGATCATTTAAAGTTACTATTGAAAAACAGTAATTACAGAGTGTCTCATCATAGGTAGTATTTTGTGATTTCTAAACAGAAAAATAAAATTCATCAAGAATCAGTAAGGACAGAAATTAAACATCAAGTTCTGAAATACAGATTTTAATTTTTTTTAAAGTGATCAAAAAACAAAACAATGAAAAAATTTCCACTCATACCGTTCATTTTTTATTCAAGCTTTTTTCACATCTTATAGATATCCATGACATGCAATTGTATTTAAGTATAATAAAATGTTTATTCAGATTTCAAAGCATAGTTTCTTTTTTAATTTCCATTCCACTTGGTTATGCCTTTTTAATTTTCATACTTTCTTCAATTTTACACAAAAATATTCTCACCCTTGATCAGGGATAATCAAATTAATTGATAAATTGTAATGAAATATTATTCAAAAATCTTAATTGAATTGTTCCACAGATCAGTTTTATCAAATTTTAGTAATTAAAACCAATGTTTTGATACTTTTCATTAAAAAAATTGCCCATCAAATGGCCTGATAATCTGGCTCTGCGTCAGAGAATATTTCTCTTTTTAGCCCCTGATCGTTGCCTTTCGACTGTCCTTTACCCATAGGAACACAGGTTTGCTCTATAAAAAGAGAGGACCCTGCTATGTGCTTGAAGGTAGAAACTAAAGGTGGGTGAAATAAATAAGAAATGGTCATAAATCTCCGTAGTTCACAGATTTATTTTAAATGCAGAGTGCTTTCTCAAGGCCCAAGCTGACCCTATTCAAGCTAGACCCAAGACTTAAACAGGAGGTTCTGGTCAGCCAGAGAAAGCACCATGACAGGGGCTGTCATGATAGGCCCTTCCAACCAGGGAAGGTGGTTATAGGCTTTCGAAAGAAACGGAAAGGGCCATGAAGAAGGAAGTCATCAAGAGCAACTTCCTTTACCTCCTCGTCATCAAGGTGGATGGGCTTCAAGGAATTCATGACAAAAGCCTTCAATCACGTCTTCCACATGGGGAAGAAGATGTAACATCTATTAAATAGTTAAGTTCTTTATTATTATCAATTTGTTTAACTTTATCTCTGATTATCTCTCTCAGTTGTTGGTTTCTTGTTCATAACAATAATGTAGTATGTTGTCTGTTTTCTGTTCAATAAATAATCACTTAGTATATACTGATGTGTATTACTACAATAAAGATCTCAATTATAATTATTTTAGAGGAGATTACAAAGGCTAAATCTACCTTTTTTATAAAGAAGAAAAAAAATTATATTTTATATTTTGATTAAAATAAGAAATTTATTGATAATTAGAGTAAACTGCCTATTATTGTATTGGGCTAAACTGAAATGCAAAAGAATGGTTTACAAATTTGTTATCTTAATAAGTCAATTTCAAATTAGTAAAATTTTTAAATTGATTGAACTAATCAATCCATAGATTTGAATTATTGATGGTCAACTGCACATGTAAGGTCTTTATTTATATTAAATTATGTT
This sequence comes from Oncopeltus fasciatus, assembly GCA_000696205.2. Lineage (NCBI taxonomy): Eukaryota > Metazoa > Arthropoda > Insecta > Hemiptera > Lygaeidae > Oncopeltus > Oncopeltus fasciatus. The sequence goes on from KZ809426.1 coordinate 95,879, forward strand.
AAAAAGAAGATTTCACTAGTATTATTTATGCCACTGAAAATTTTTATGAGCAAAAGTCCATGCTCTCTAATTGAGAATGCCTCAATCACACCTACCTACTAATAAAATTTAACTTATTAAAAAATAATTTAAATTCCTTCTTCTTAAAAGGAATAAAATAACTATCTAGAGAAGAAAAATTATATTAGCTATAAAATTTAGTCATATATGACTACTTAAAATAAAATGCCACAATTTCTGGCAACTTTATTCAATACCTAATTTTATAATAAGCATTATAATATTAATTACAAAACAAAAGAACTTTAATGGATGCTAGTATGACCAAGAAGGTTATGGTAACATTATTAAGCATTATTTAATCAAGGATATTAATATTTAAAAAACTATGATTGTAACGCTGTTAGTATTGTTAACAGTTTTGATACATATAAAAATAAATTTTATTTTAGGTTAATATTAATGTTTAGGAGCATTTATCAGCCAAAGTTGTGATACAATATTGAATGATGAGTTTAGATATTATTTACTAGCTTATATTAATATTTTTTGGTTTCAATAATTAATTATAAACGTGTTTATTTTGGGGATTCATACAATTAACAACGATTAAAGATATCAGAATATTATACTATATTATTTAGAAGAAAATTACATAAAGATCTACAATCAATACAAATTTATTTACTTAATAAGAAATTTAACTTCGAATAATGTTTCAAAATTTGTTGACTTGGTCTTTAATAAATTTTATTATTATATAGGTCGATCATAATGCCAGAAGGAGTGAGTTATTTGGGCACAGTAGTCATCCATTTAGTGTTGACTAAACATAATTTAAAACTATTTTAAGTAATTCAATTACTATCAGCTGCTGCATAAAATAATCTTTTTTNTTTCAACAATATTTTTCTCAAGAGAAATGGTCATTAAACTTTATTTTACTCGGGAAAAAACTAATTTCAAGTTACAAGATAGAAGAAGCCTCTAAATAAAAATGTCCCGAAATTGAGCTACATAACATCAGTTCTGTTTAATGCCCAAAAGAGTCAAAGTTCAGTTGGTTTAACTATAAAAAAATGCATACCTGAATTATAATGCTATTCTCAAATAACTGTCGTACCATTCATTAAGATAAATTATAAATAGGAATAAATATTGCCTTTTTGACATGGGAGGACATTTTTATTCCAAAAATAAAATAAATTTTTAATTCCAGGCAATTTAATATTATTACCTTATATACTTAGGTGCTTAAATAAGATAATTATAATAATAACTATCAATAATATGTATAAATTATTTTTTCAAATATAATTTAATATCACAAATATATTTAAAATATAGTTATTTATCTATAGCTAGGATACTTTAGAATATCTGGAGAAGTTGGTCCCAGTGTTAAACAATCAAAGATAAAATACATTATTCACTTATGATAGTTTTCCTTTAATTTGGTTCTTTTAATGTATAACTTCAATTTTTTAAAGTAAGGTATAATTTTATTTCATCGGTTTTCTTTTTCTATTATATTACAAAAAATCGATTCCTTTGTGTAAAAGGTCAAACTAATAAGTAAATTAAGGAAACACCATAAAATGGTGATTTAGAAAAACCTGTCCATGCTATACTCCTTAGTAAAAGACAATCCACATAAAAAAATTGCAATTTTTCTAGTTTCTAGAATATTCTATGGAACATATTAACATAAGCATTTTTTTTTTAATTCCCATTGGGCATAAAAAACACTATTATTTATTAAAGCAACAGAAAACCAAACTATATCTGACCAATCAATACATCATAAAATGAAGTTATTAGGTTTTAATTAAATTAATACATGGAATTAATCATATTTAGTTATTGAAATAGCATGATCCTACAAATGTCAAGGTATTCTTTTTAAATTTAGTATGTTTTGCAATAATACATCAGGAAATGATTATTTCCCACATTCAAGACAAGATTTAATTAAAAAAGTAAAAATTATAAAAACAGCTGAATTGCAATAAGACTGATTATAGGTAGACAATCTAGGTAAATTAGTATAAACAAATTAATAATCAATAAATTTTTAGTTCCTATAATCAACTGGAACCTACTCATAAATTATGAAAAAAATTTTATTCTTTAAATGGGCTCTATTTCTAAAAAAAATACATATATACTCCCACATATAAACTTATTACTACTACATGGATATATATATATATAGTAATTAAGAACAGGTGGGATAGAGAGTGCAGTGCACACACAAAAAGAAAAAAATCACGAGAAGTAAAATTTTCGAGGAACTCTCGCCCTTCATCGAAGAGGAGTAAAGAGAGAGTTTCAGTGAGCACTGCACTCTTTATCCCATCTGTTCTTGATTACTATACATACATACATATATATACACGCATTCTATTTTTATTTAAATAGGCAGTAAATTTAAAGTTATATTTGGAGATGAATGGTAAAAGCTGGTTCCAAATATTAATATGCTAAATATATTAATTTCATATATTTGATGTACTGTAGAACATGTTCAGATAAATATACGAATTATTATACTAAATTGCAAATGTTGATGGTGGAAGAACATTCTGTATTGAAACCAGCATTTTACTTACTGAGAGAACTTTATAGTGTATTTTAATATTTTGTCACTGTGCTATGAATATTTAGACACTTACAGTGATGTGACTTTTTTAAAATTTGGCTACACTTTTGAGGGGAACACTCAATTAAGAAATTATAATGCTTTTTAAGTGACTGTGCCAAAATGAAAGTATTGTGACATTTCATATTTTATTTCTTTCTAGATGTTAACATTCCTGAGTGTTTCAGTTTTATGACTGAGGATACTCAGTAACATTATTTAATTTGAATTTTTTTTTATAAGCACTGCACTATTTATAAAGCACATTTGTCTTTAATTTAAAGAAAAGCGGACATTTCTCTACAGTCTTGTGTTTGTTTATATTGTAACATATGGCCACCTAAAAATTTATATGGAGAACAATTCTGAATGAAGGGCGAGAGATCCTCAAAAATTTTTCTCCTAGTGATTTTTTATTTTTGTGTGTGCACTGCACTCTGTAACCCACTTGTTCTTGATTACTACATATCACAGTTGCAAGTGCTTCATTTTCTATATATACTTATATATATATATATATACATACACATATAATTCTGAATTGTCACTGTCCAAAAAACAAAATATTTTCTTGAATTGGCGATTCTTTAAAATATAAAATGACTTATAAAAGGTCAAGAATACTTTGTTATTTTAACATAGTTATACTTAGCCACTAACATTCTTAATTAAGTTTTTATTTTGTTCTATTAGAAACAAGCAAAGTGGTTAATAATTATGTGATCAATGAAAGAAAATCAATCAAACCGAAAGTGGCACAAAACTGAATGAACATTTATCTTACAAGTCTTGGAGTAAACAAATTTCATTATGAGAAGAATATTGATCTTAAACAGGAAGTACAAAGACCTAAATAATGAAATATGAATCCCACATAACTCTGATCTCTGAGATCAAATTTTAATTTTGAGATTTTAATAAAAGTTGAGCACTTTCGAGATTTATGATTTCATTATATGAACTTAAGAAACTTATCCACTGAGTCCTACCAGAATATTCTTGAGATGTTAAGACTAGATTATAGTCTATATTGAATATAGAAAATTGAGGGTTCTGAATATTAAAGCAAAAAGGGCTATTTTTAAAATGGTTTTAATAATTTTATTTTGCTTAAGTGAAAAATCAAGGAACAATTATAATTCCTTTGTAGCTGATGCTAATGCATCTTTAATGAGATTATTTTAGTGATATATTTTAATTACTTATAAATTACAGCTAAAAAAATTGCATTAAATACAAATTTGAAATAAAGCAAAATAAATTCCCAAGTCAAGAAAAGGTTATAAAAAATAAGGAACTCAAATAAGAAAAAAATACAAACATGTGTGCACACGATTACAATTATTATTGGTAACTAGATTTAAATCACAATATCCTTCACCTTAGCTAAGGAACTCTTCATGACAAATTAACCATGAAGGCTATTAACTCCATTGCTATTAGAGACTAATTTGGTTAGTCTATTCCGAAGCTGAGTTTCACTCTGGCTAAGACACTTCAATTTTGGAAGAATTATTATTGCAGCTATACCCAGAGCATGAAGCCAGCAATACATACTCCTGAAACGAAATATATAATTTTTGAAAATACCATTTAATTAATTATAATAGATAGTGTTATTCTTGTTAGATGAAATAAACTTCTGTGAGGGTGCCGTTCAGCATGACGAATTAGGAGGGCAAATACAAATAAGAGAAATGAAGGTTTTATTTCAGTAAGAAGAACAAATAATTAGAATTATGAAAAGAAAAATGATAGTAACACCTCTTATTGGTAAGACCAATCACCGTTATAAGACTTCATACTCCCTTCATTGGGAAAGTCTTGTATGTTTACATAATAAAACTGTTTTATAAATGTTAGAATTTATTTATTCTTTATTTTATTTTGAAATAAGAAATGTTAATCATTATTAAATTTTGTAAATATTAATAATAAGTAACAGTAGCACGTAAATAATGATAAATAAATAATATAGATTTTCAATGTTGATAATCTATTATTAACGTATTCAAGCCCATCTGCTTTAAGAACTATTAGAACTTATAAACTAATTTCTCAGTTTATACAATAATTTTGTCTTTTTTAAGTATACGGAGCTTCAGCCCCATAAGACACTAAAAACTTCAAAAAGTGCCAAACTATGTTGTTAAGGACATAATGAAATTTTGTAATACAATACTATTTATATTTACTAAAATAAATACCATTTATCATTAATAAGTACCCAATTCTGATAATCCCATATTTTTGCATCTAAAGAAAAACTTTCTACAGATAATCAAATAATAAATTCTGAATTCTAATGTTATTAAGATATAAAAAATCAATTTCATAAAAAAAAAAGTTATTATTCTTTCAGTATACTTCAATGACTAAATAATAAAAATGTTCCATGATTTAAAAATGCTCTATACTATGAAGTATATATATATATGGGCTGCCCAAGGTACTGAGATCTTATCTCGGTTCCCCAAGTCTTTTGTGCACTATAAGTATCAGGAAAAACTGCCTAATTGTGAATTCAAATGTGTGTATAAGTTTTTCACAAGGCAGGTATAGTTAAGTTTTGGCCAAGTCACATAAGGCAGATAAAGACCTCTATAAAGAATGTATGTATATATATATATATATATATATATATATATATATATATATATATATATATATATATATATATATATATATATATATATATATATATATATATATATATATATATATATATATATATATATATATATATATATATATATATATATATATATATATATATATATATATATATATATATATATATATATATATATATATATATATATATATATATATATATATATATATATATATATATATATATATATATATATATATATATATATATATATATATATATATATATATATATATATATATATATATATATATATATATATATATATATATATATATATATATATATATATATATATATATATATATATATATATATATATATATATATATATATATATATATATATATATATATATATATATATATATATATATATATATATATATATATATATATATATATATATATATATATATATATATATATATATATATATATATATATATATATATATATATATATATATATATATATATATATATATATATATATATATATATATATATATATATATATATATATATATATATATATATATATATATATATATATATATATATATATATATATATATATATATATATATATATATATATATATATATATATATATATATATATATATATATATATATATATATATATATATATATATATATATATATATATATATATATATATATATATATATATATATANACATTATATATAATAAAAAATATAGTCTATGAACAATCAAGTCACAGCATTCTGTAGCTATTAAGGGAATAAAAATGGTCCAGTAAGAAGTAAAGAATTGTATTAAAGTAGGAACTTACCAATAAATTATAATACTAGACTTGAAGCTCAAAAGTACAAAAGGAAATACAATATATGTCATTAAAACTCTCGAGAAAAGCATTGTCATGATATCATAAAATTGCTTTTTTCCAGGGGAATCCAAGAAGTGAGGTCTAATATATTTCCTTACCTGAAAAATAAAATTTAAATTCACTATCTTATGACTGTTTGAAGAAAAAAAAATCAGGAGTGATATTTTTCAAATCTTCGTAAATGAGTAGAGAATATTTATTACCTAGAAAATTAATTCTTATTATTTTATTTATTAGCTAATGAAAGATAATAGCAACAATTTATTTGATAATTTATGGTAATAGAACAATAGCAGAGAACAGAAAGTTCACAGGACTGTAATAAGTTGACATTCAAATGAAGTACAGATAGGACAGTCAGAAAAGTATATTATTCAGGATACTATGAACATTTATCAGTTCTGCATATTATTTATTTTTTATCAGCACTTTTAAAGCCTAAGACCTAAAGTAGCTAAAGGGGAATTAATGCCAGCACGCTCAAAGAAACGAAAAATGTAAAGAACTGTTTTTTTAAATTCATATTACACTTCCTTATTTATAAAATTAAATGCTCAGAATATAATGTTTACCATAATATAATTTCTCTGGTCATACTTAAATCAGCTCACATTTGCAGGCTAGACTAGATTGTTATTACATCAGTCAATCTGCTTAGAGTAGAAAAAAGAGGTATAAAAATACTAAACCCATCATGAGTTTTAAAAGATTTTTTTAAAAAATGTATCAAGTTCAAAAATTTCTTCATGGAGTTCAGGGTTCTTCAACACATTTACTGTAGCAGTTTTTCCAAGAGTCCTCATAAGATGAAAAATTAAGTGACTATATTTTCATTTGTTAAAAATTTAAGTGACAACAAGGTTTGGAAGGACAGTTAAAGCCTGTTAACTTAATAACTTAAGACATATTATTATAAATTATTCCCCTCCCTTTTCTTAATTATTTTTCTTCACATTTAGCACTTATGTAAGTCATGTGGGACATAGATTCCTACCTGAATAGACACAGACAGAAAAATTTTTGTGCTCCTGATATCCTTGGAACTTTGTAAGAATATGCTTAAGAGTAACAAATTCATATCAGATTTGATATATATTCATTATCATCAGGAATAATGAAAAACAAAACAAATATTAATAAATTATCACAGACCATCTAAGCAAAAATGTTTTGGATAAAAATAAAATGAAAGATAAATTTCATTATATATACATAAGCACGTAAATAATGATAAATAAATAATATAGATTTTCAATGTTGATAATCTATTATTAACGTATTCAAGCCCATCTGCTTTAAGAACTATTAGAACTTATAAACTAATTTCTCAGTTTATACAATAATTTTGTCTTTTTTAAGTATACGGAGCTTCAGCCCCATAAGACACTAAAAACTTCAAAAAGTGCCAAACTATGTTGTTAAGGACATAATGAAATTTTGTAATACAATACTATTTATATTTACTAAAATAAATACCATTTATCATTAATAAGTACCCAATTCTGATAATCCCATATTTTTGCATCTAAAGAAAAACTTTCTACAGATAATCAAATAATAAATTCTGAATTCTAATGTTATTAAGATATAAAAAATCAATTTCATAAAAAAAAAAGTTATTATTCTTTCAGTATACTTCAATGACTAAATAATAAAAATGTTCCATGATTTAAAAATGCTCTATACTATGAAGTATATATATATATGGGCTGCCCAAGGTACTGAGATCTTATCTCGGTTCCCCAAGTCTTTTGTGCACTATAAGTATCAGGAAAAACTGCCTAATTGTGAATTCAAATGTGTGTATAAGTTTTTCACAAGGCAGGTATAGTTAAGTTTTGGCCAAGTCACATAAGGCAGATAAAGACCTCTATAAAGAATGTATGTATATATATATATATATATATATATATATATATATATATATATATATATATATATATATATATATATATATATATATATATATATATATATATATATATATATATATATATATATATATATATATATATATATATATATATATATATATATATATATATATATATATATATATATATATATATATATATATATATATATATATATATATATATATATATATATATATATATATATATATATATATATATATATATATATATATATATATATATATATATATATATATATATATATATATATATATATATATATATATATATATATATATATATATATATATATATATATATATATATATATATATATATATATATATATATATATATATATATATATATATATATATATATATATATATATATATATATATATATATATATATATATATATATATATATATATATATATATATATATATATATATATATATATATATATATATATATATATATATATATATATATATATATATATATATATATATATATATATATATATATATATATATATATATATATATATATATATATATATATATATATATATATATATATATATATATATATATATATATATATATATATATATATATATATATATATATATATATATATATATATATATATATATATATATATATATATATATATATATATATATATATATATATATATATATATATATATATATATATATATATATATATATATATATATATATATATATATATATATATATATATATATATATATATATATATATATATATATATATATATATATATATATATATATATATA
>KZ809427.1:30643-46370 GCA_000696205.2 Oncopeltus fasciatus
CCGTCCCACACCCCCTGCGGCCCCCTCTCCCCGTCAGCCGCTTCCTTTCCCACAGTTAGAGGGCGCTCGCGGTGGCTGGAGAGCAGTGATTTATTAACAGCTGTTATGTCCGGCGGTCTGATCGCTCTGTTATCGCCAGAGGGGCTGCAGCACACGCACACTCCCGCTGAAATATACATCCCCTGCTAATCTCTCACCGCTACAGGAAACCGCTCTGTGTGCTTAACCTTCTACTGTATTGCACTGAATGTATTGTTAAGTGCTTAACTGCATTGCACTTACTGTATTTATTATAGCCTGGATTATATTAATAAATTTATTTGGCTTCATTTGAATATGAAGAATTATTTAAATTAAACCACACATTCAACCACTTAGTGTCAAGGAGCCACCCTATTTTCAATTTATAGAGTTCTTGAGAGATTTTCAAATGAAAAACATGAATTTCTACAGTAATTTATAGTCAAGGTAAAAATTGGAGGATTTATTTACAAATTATTGTTTCAAATCTATTGAGACTAGCAATTCGTTCATAAATGTATTTTTAATAGTAGATTCATTGATTGCATTCCCTAACAATAAAAGTGAGTAGTTGGAAGTTTACTAATGTGGTTTATTCTTTTAAAAAAAAAACGGAGTAATTTGCTTTCTTAGAATAAATGTTAAATGATATTTTCTCCACCGATGGAACAGGTATAAGAGATTTTTTTTAACTTTCACATTCTATAACCATTATCTTCACTTAATTACCTTTCATTCATTAAATTTGAAGAGTTCATGAAAATTAAAATTAGTGAAATAAATACAAGGATAGGAAAGAGCAAAATAGGAAGGAGTAGATTTAGGCTGAGAGATTACCGTTTTGTTTAGATTACCTTATTGCTAAAGACTGGGGAAGTAGGTGGCGTGTTGACCAGACCTGTACGGGGAAGGGGCCAATTGAAGGATGCCAGATGCTTCCTTGCTTTTGAAAGGGAATAATATTTACGCGGAAATCTCAATCAGAACTTTCTAGCCCTGCCTCGGCCATTTTCTAAAGTTATGAAAACTACTCGCCAGCAGCCTCCGAGTCATTGAAAGTGAGTGTACTTAGTGTCATATTCAGTGTCAGATCGCCTGTCTGAGAGTGTCGGGCTAGCAAAATAGCTTTCGAAAGCTGACAGCCTAGTGGTGAGTGACAGTATTTAGGAATTTCTTTTGAGGCCTCTTTGTAAAAAAGGACATTTAATTTATTTGTATATAATCTGTAATAAGCTGTAAGTAATTTATATTTTTTATTTATTTATTTATTTATTAGTTAGTAAGGGCAGTAGGTTGTACACATTTTTACTAGTAGGTACATTAAATTATTATAATAAACTAACTTCAATTTATCTCAATTTTATACATTTTATCAATGTATTTTATTCATGTCAGTTTAACCACGTCTAAATGATCCGTTTTACTCTTTCTACCTTATTCTACTATTTTCTACTTTGTTCTACTTTAATATTTCTATATTGCTAGGATAAAATATTGCTATAACATCGTTTTTTCTAGTTTCTTCCTTTTACGTCAAGATAGCCATTATGAACAAATTCTCATTATATTTAGATAGTTAGCTGCCCTCCTAAACAATTGTTTATTATTATATTATTGCTGTAGTGTCCTCAAGCCGCGAAGTGATTCCCCTAAATGATCGGGAACACCCTAATTATTTGAAACGCTCAAGGGTATTGTTACGGGCAACGGGTCTCTAATGATTAATAACAATGAGATAATTAAAGTAAATTTATCATCATAAATAATTACCCCTAGTAATTACAATATAAGCTACTGCAACTACTAACTAATTGTTGTATAAATAAATAGAAAATAGAAATTATAAATTACTTGCAGTTAACAAATTAATTAATATGTGCAAATAATACAAATAAACAGAATATATTTTTTTACTAAGGGGCTTAAGATAAATTATTAATCATTGTCACTAATCACTTCGCTGTTGCTGGTTACGATCAGCCCGACACTCATGATCTGCCATGAAAAATGAAACAGTCGGAGATTAACTTGTCACTGACTGGGGGTCCGCTGACAGCTCGCTTTTATAACTTCCTGGTGGTGGCGAGGCAAGTCTAGAAGGGCCTATACGGATTTCCTAGTAAGTCTGGTTCCTTTCCAGGGGGACAAAGGAAACTGGTGTCATCCTTCAATGGCCCCTTCCCGTACAGGTCTGGTACTAACGCCACCTACTTCCCTTTTCTTTAACAGTATGCTCTATTTCATAGATCACCTTGCAATGCAAAATGAAAATAATATTTTGTACTATAAAGAGCAATATATCATTTGTGACATTTGAGTATAAATAGAGGCTAACTAGAGATAGACATTAGGTATGTAATATATATATATATATATACANAGGTGTAGAATTGGGGAAAATGAGGAATGGAGAGTCTTGTAATGTGAGAGAGATGTCATGTGCATCAGATATATATATATATGTGTTAACAGATTACATGCTTGGAGAAAAATTAACTAGTCAATAACTTCCCGATTGTTTTGACAGTTTCCTGATCAGATAGATATTATTATTTTTTATTGAAAATTCTACAAGTATTATCAGAGATAGTGAAAAAAACAATATGTTTTTGGACCGTTAACGGGGAATTTTAACGTGAATATTATCGAAACAAATGTAAATAGGGATAAACTGTATAGTGTATTTGAATACAAGAGGTAATGAATTGATTTATTGAATCTACTTTTGTAATCAAAGGAAAACACTAATTATGTTTTTGATGGGGATAGAAGCAAAATTGCTTACAAAATACTCAAGTTATTCAGACCATATAGTTATTGATGCGATTTGTTAAAAAATAAAATAAAATAAGGAAAATGAAATTAGAGATGGGATAAGGAAAGTTTAAAAATGCTAAATCTGGAACAAAACAAATTTGGAGAGAGTTAGAAGATTATTTAATGAACAATTACAACAATTTACTACATCTAAAGATTTTGCCCAAAAAAAGAAATTATTAAAAAATTAACCAATAACAAGACAAATTTAAAAGTATCTTAGAAACTACATATTCTTCATGAGATGTATTTCATGGATCAGAATATTATTTTATTTTTAATTAACTATGAAGCTTTATGCGTAAAAGTTATAAAAAAGTTAGTGCAATAGAAGCGTAAAATTTGAAAATTTGAAAGTACTTACGAAACCATTTAAAAGATAATAAATGCTGAACGGAACAAAACAGAAGTAAATGAATTTATCTTAAAGAGTACCAAAATCGCCAATATTATAACAAATATTTTGTGATTCTTCCAGAAATAAAGGAAGTAGAAACCAGATATATTGAAATGCAGAAAATGGAAGAGTCCACGAAAATGTATTGAAAAACTTCTTCTTGGAATCAGTCACAATTTAAATCTTCTTAACAATGTCCAAAGTAAGAAAACAAATTATGAAATTACGGTTCCATCTTCAAAAATAACAAATACCGTCACGCAAATGCTGTGTCTACAACGCAAATTTCTTAGTGTCGTACTAGTTAAACCTATCTATTCGAACATTCCAAATCCAGTAGTCCCCCACACTCATAAAATATGCCTTTCCATCACTAAAAACTGTAGATTATACAATATTTTAATAAATTTCCGCTATATTATTCCATCTATTCCTATAAGTCTCATATTTAAAATAGAGCATATAATGGTATATTGTATAGCTAAATTAATTATGGATACATAATTAATACTTTGAAAGTAATTATTTCCGAGAGAAAGCTACCCTTTATAAATATATATAATAAACTTTCAAATCAATCTTATATGTCGTATATTTGCGATAAAATATAATTAAGTTTATTCGAGCTTATTATTATCAATGAATGCAAAGTTAATTTGCTAGTTTTCTTCAACATTAATTATATAATTAACTTCATCTTGTAACACAAATAAGAATAGAAGGGATGAAGTTCGAGTCCGCTCTACTGAGCGAAATCGAACTAATATAAGTGAGGGTTGACTTGATTTGGAAACTTCAATACGAATATTTATTAAAATGCTAAGAATTCCTCTACGGTTTACCCAGTTCTTGTATGAAGGATTTTATCTTTCATAGGAACATTAAGATAACATACAAAAAATATAAATCAAATAAACATTTATTTGGGGAGGGGGGAGTCCTCTTAAAAGAGAAAAACAATTCGGCTCCCTGTACTCCAATTGTTTTCTTTTTACTTCCAAACATTTAATAGCTAAGTTTCGAGTACTGTGGTTCTTATCTCAGATCTCTTATCATACTGATAGTATACTTACATTTTGCTAACAGCCATTTCATTTTATCTATTTTAAATTATTTGTTAAGCTAAATAATAAGAGATGATTTTCAGAACGTTGTCAACTTCATTCTTTTTGTCTTTAATTTGTCTCAATATTGGCCCAGCATTATATTTATTCGCTATATATACATCATTCCTAATAATAATAATAACATATATATAAATTAGAAAAGTGAAAATAAAATTATAACACGTAATTATGTGAGATTAATAAAAATGTCTACTAATGTAAATTAGATAATAAATTTCATTAAATTTACTCTCCAAAAAATTAAATTCCTATAACTATGTTTAAAACATTAAGGACTGGGTATAATTACGAGTTTTCATTAGTCGCATCATCGTATCAACGTGAATAGCTTGGTTTGTTTTTGAGTAGGGACGAATAAGGAATGAAGAACCTTGTCATTATTTGAGAGAGATGTCATGTGAATTATTGTAAAGGTATGATAGGAATATAATTGGGGAAAATGAGGAATGGAGAGTCTTGTGATGTGAGAGAGATGTCATGTGCATTAGTGGATAGGTATGAGAGGAGTAGAATTGGGGCGAATGAGGAATGGAGAGTCTTGTCGTGATGTGAGAGTAATGTGAGAGAGATTTCGTATATATTAATGGATAGGTATGATAGGAGTAGAATTTGGGCGATTGAGGAATAGAGAGTCTTGTCGTGATGTGTGAGATCTTATGTGCATTAGTGGATACTTATAACAGGAGTAGAATTGGGGCGAATGAGAAATGGAGAGTCTTGTATTGTGAGAGAGATGTCATGTGCATTAGTGGACAGGTATGAGAGGTGTAGAATTGGGGAAAATGAGGAATGGAGAGTCTTGTAATGTGAGAGAGATGTCATGTGCATCAGTGGATAAGTATGATAGTAATACTACTAATAATTAGGGCGAATGAGGAATGGAGAGTCTTGTCGTGATGTTTTATGTATCAGTGGAAAGATATGCTAGAGTATTAAGGATAGGGAGGGGTACCGCAAATTATGGAGGGTGTTTGATGTGCAGAATAGAGTGAGGGAGGGTGATGTCGAGAAGTGAGAGAGGGACCAAGAGGAGAAATTCTTTCCGTCTGTTTCCCGCCAAATTATCACGCGGCCTCGACCTCGTGGAAATTACGCCCCCACCAGCAGGAACAAAGCCTCTCTTCCCGCGAGAACAAAGGGCCCCCTCACCCCCCCCCCTTCCCNGGGGATATTGTACTCGAGATGGGACAGGGACGACAGCTTTGTGTACATAGGGGAGTTGAGGTTGTCTAGGGTTACACACAGCCTATCCCACCCCCCACACACAGCATGTATACTCTAACCTCTCACATTCAATTAGCGCAAAGGTTCAGTTAGGGTTTTGTGTTGGGGCCGGGGATATTGTACTCGAGATGGGACAGGGACGACAGCTTTGTGTACATAGGGGAGTTGAGGTTGTCTAGGGTTACACACAGCCTATCCCACCCCCCACACACAGCATGTATACTCTAACCTCTCACATTCAATTAGCGCAAAGGTTCAGTTAGGGTTTTGTGTTGGGGCCGGGGATATTGTACTCGAGATGGGACAGGGACGACAGCTTTGTGTACATAGGGGAGTTGAGGTTGTCTAGGGTTACACACAGCCTATCCCACCCCCCACACACAGCATGTATACTCTAACCTCTCACATTCAATTAGCGCAAAGGTTCAGTTAGGGTTTTGTGTTGGGGCCGGGGATATTGTACTCGAGATGGGACAGGGACGACAGCTTTGTGTACATAGGGGAGTTGAGGTTGTCTAGGGTTACACACAGCCTATCCCACCCCCCACACACAGCATGTATACTCTAACCTCTCACATTCAATTAGCGCAAAGGTTCAGTTAGGGTTTTGTGTTGGGGCCGGGGATATTGTACTCGAGATGGGACAGGGACGACAGCTTTGTGTACATAGGGGAGTTGAGGTTGTCTAGGGTTACACACAGCCTATCCCACCCCCCACACACAGCATGTATACTCTAACCTCTCACATTCAATTAGCGCAAAGGTTCAGTTAGGGTTTTGTGTTGGGGCCGGGGATATTGTACTCGAGATGGGACAGGGACGACAGCTTTGTGTACATAGGGGAGTTGAGGTTGTCTAGGGTTACACACAGCCTATCCCACCCCCCACACACAGCATGTATACTCTAACCTCTCACATTCAATTAGCGCAAAGGTTCAGTTAGGGTTTTGTGTTGGGGCCGGGGATATTGTACTCGAGATGGGACAGGGACGACAGCTTTGTGTACATAGGGGAGTTGAGGTTGTCTAGGGTTACACACAGCCTATCCCACCCCCCACACACAGCATGTATACTCTAACCTCTCACATTCAATTAGCGCAAAGGTTCAGTTAGGGTTTTGTGTTGGGGCCGGGGATATTGTACTCGAGATGGGACAGGGACGACAGCTTTGTGTACATAGGGGAGTTGAGGTTGTCTAGGGTTACACACAGCCTATCCCACCCCCCACACACAGCATGTATACTCTAACCTCTCACATTCAATTAGCGCAAAGGTTCAGTTAGGGTTTTGTGTTGGGGCCGGGGATATTGTACTCGAGATGGGACAGGGACGACAGCTTTGTGTACATAGGGGAGTTGAGGTTGTCTAGGGTTACACACAGCCTATCCCACCCCCCACACACAGCATGTATACTCTAACCTCTCACATTCAATTAGCGCAAAGGTTCAGTTAGGGTTTTGTGTTGGGGCCGGGGATATTGTACTCGAGATGGGACAGGGACGACAGCTTTGTGTACATAGGGGAGTTGAGGTTGTCTAGGGTTACACACAGCCTATCCCACCCCCCACACACAGCATGTATACTCTAACCTCTCACATTCAATTAGCGCAAAGGTTCAGTTAGGGTTTTGTGTTGGGGCCGGGGATATTGTACTCGAGATGGGACAGGGACGACAGCTTTGTGTACATAGGGGAGTTGAGGTTGTCTAGGGTTACACACAGCCTATCCCACCCCCCACACACAGCATGTATACTCTAACCTCTCACATTCAATTAGCGCAAAGGTTCAGTTAGGGTTTTGTGTTGGGGCCGGGGATATTGTACTCGAGATGGGACAGGGACGACAGCTTTGTGTACATAGGGGAGTTGAGGTTGTCTAGGGTTACACACAGCCTATCCCACCCCCCACACACAGCATGTATACTCTAACCTCTCACATTCAATTAGCGCAAAGGTTCAGTTAGGGTTTTGTGTTGGGGCCGGGGATATTGTACTCGAGATGGGACAGGGACGACAGCTTTGTGTACATAGGGGAGTTGAGGTTGTCTAGGGTTACACACAGCCTATCCCACCCCCCACACACAGCATGTATACTCTAACCTCTCACATTCAATTAGCGCAAAGGTTCAGTTAGGGTTTTGTGTTGGGGCCGGGGATATTGTACTCGAGATGGGACAGGGACGACAGCTTTGTGTACATAGGGGAGTTGAGGTTGTCTAGGGTTACACACAGCCTATCCCACCCCCCACACACAGCATGTATACTCTAACCTCTCACATTCAATTAGCGCAAAGGTTCAGTTAGGGTTTTGTGTTGGGGCCGGGGATATTGTACTCGAGATGGGACAGGGACGACAGCTTTGTGTACATAGGGGAGTTGAGGTTGTCTAGGGTTACACACAGCCTATCCCACCCCCCACACACAGCATGTATACTCTAACCTCTCACATTCAATTAGCGCAAAGGTTCAGTTAGGGTTTTGTGTTGGGGCCGGGGATATTGTACTCGAGATGGGACAGGGACGACAGCTTTGTGTACATAGGGGAGTTGAGGTTGTCTAGGGTTACACACACCCTATCCCACCCCCCACACACAGCGTGTATACTCTAACCTCTCACATTCAATTAGCGCAAAGGTTCAGTTAGGGTTTTGTGTTGGGGCCGGGGAAATTGTACTCGAGATGGGACAGGGACGACAGCTTTGTGGAAATTAAAACTCCAAAGCAATTTCACTTCCACCCCCTTGAGCCATATTTCCTTCAGTCTCCGGATATATTTCTCACACACTTTTCCTCAAAACGCAGCTTCAACTTCATTGCCATCAAAATACTAATTTCTAAACCTTAAATATTTAAAGCAGAAAAAAAAATTAAATTCAAAATTATACATATTAAAGGAAAAAAAAAAATTCTTAAACTTTTTCTCTCATTCACTATTAGTTATAATTGAAGTGAATTGATAGGGCATAAATTTCATTCTTACCCAATTATTAGTTTTATATTTATCCTAACTTATGTAAGTACATAATAGGTTACAATTCTCTAAAAGGTGACATTCCGTTTTATAATTTTATTATCAAGAGAAATAATTAAAAAACAAAAGAATAAATTTTAAAATACCTTTATTGCTCTATAAGTTTCGTGTTTTTGGTCGCTCCTTCAGAAATTCAAACCGAAGTACACTATTTACATATATGAAATTTTTGCTCTGAGGTTTTGACGTAGCTTTCATATAGGAAGGTTCTGCAATTGCTGTTTTGTAAGTGAATCGCAGTTAAGCACTTGAAGAGGCGTCTATCTACGTTAATGTAGAAGTCCAATAAATGTTCCCTGTAAGATATATTGTTTTTTTTTTTTTTTTAGTTAAATCTTGACAGAATTACTCGTCCTTTTTCCCTTCAAAACTCATGCTGTGAACAAATAGAGGGTTGCTACTTTTCTTCTCTAAGTTTCAAAAAAACTGTTCACTGGAAAATGAAATAAAAAGATGGTCCTTTAGATTTAAAACTCCTGAGAATGGCGCATATCTGAAATTTTTCAGCGATACAACTCGATAAATTCCGTTAAAAACTGTCCATTTTTACTTATTCCTATGAACTTTAGACTCTGTCATTTTTAAAAGATTAAAGACATTTAAAGCTATTAAATTTCTGTAATTTAGTGCAAACTAATGACAGAAATCCACCAAGTGGGATATGGGTTTATAGGGAGATAAAATCTAAAATTTCAAATGTCTTCGTTATTGATAGCTTTGAGTAATAAAAGCTAAAATTAGAGAACAAGTTAGTGAAAAACACAGTATCATGGATTTTATATTCCATGAAAATGTACACTATTAAGAAATGTATATAAGAATGTAATTTCTAGTGTTGAGTGACCTTTTGCTGAAAGCTGTGTGAATTCATTTTAGCTTGATATTAGATGAGAAGGAGAGGTGTTTAGAGAAAAACCTTAATTTGTGTATATATTACGAAAATTTTTATACATAATGGCTGAAAAATATAATTTTCTTAAGTAAATAATCAAAAATTTTTTTTTTGCAAAAAAGTTTTTTAGGGAAAATATGACTCTGGTGGGTGAAAACCCCAATCTTCCTTTCCGGCTTTATAGCTATAGGAAAAAAAATTGTTAGAACAACGAGGGGAGGGAGGGAGCACAGAAAGACAAAGGGATAACGACAGGCATAAGCTAGAATAGGTAAAAGATTAGGATAAGCAAACTGAGGCTTCAGAACCATGTAGAAGGTGGACAACAATTAAAGGGTAAACAGTTTTTGGAATATATCTTAATAAATTGAAGAAATTTGTTCTATGTCTGTTCTGTCGTTAACTGGATTCTGTTGTAAACAATATGTAAGGTTTGGGAAAGAAAATGTCTGCGTTCACATCAATTGAAAGAATGCTGAAGTTAAGGAAAATGATACATATGCTTGTGATTATTTATACTTTAATATGTATCGTGAGGGTAGTTTTCCGTTATTTTTGATTATGTCAATTTGGTGTGGGAAATAAGGTCTGACCGGGAGAAGGGAATCTGCGGATAAGAATCTTATAAATGCATTTTTATTTACTAATTACTATTAGAGTAAACTGAGATTCCATCCTAATCCAAAAGCACAGAACTTGCCTTCCAACTCCAACCCCTACAACCCCCTCAAATGAAGATGGGCCCGCAACCTCCTGTAGACATTGTCTGTAAATAATTTGATAGTGGCGTCATTGGTCACCTTCTCTCCTCATGTGATTGACATTGATTGTCATTTACTTTTTACTATAAAATTTTTATTTTTATTTTTATTTCTAACAGAATGTAAATATGTAAATAAAGTTAATAAAAAAATTACTACTACTTACTTATATTCTGCATACAGTTCTTCAATGCTATAATAATGAATTCTTGTGTGTATTTTAAAATTTTAATTATGTCGATTCTTTATTTTTTTAGCAACATTTTGACAACTCCAATTGTATGTCCGCACGGCCAACTTGTTTTTTAAACTGCTCATAATGTACGATTTGACTGAAATTTCTTTTGGTCCCTTCGTTTGGGGTAGTGATCGTAAAATTTATTACACGATTCGTTCAGCGCTAATGACCTCAGAAGTCGACGCTCGCGAAAAAAATTCATTTGATTTCGAGTATCCCTATTCAGCTATGTATAGTTAGAATCATGTACAGATGAAACTCCTTTGCCCCGTACAGACTGACTGTTTTGCCAGGGAAAAAAAAAAAGTTTGTTTACTAGTAGGGTAAATTGAAGGCGAAGTGGAATCCCCGTGTGCTCGGTACAATATGAAGAGAGCATTCACAGCTGCGATGACGTAGGGAACTTCTCTTTCTTCTCAAGGGCTTTCCCATTGCCTAGAATAGTTGGAAGAGCTCCTTTTTTTTTTTTTTTTTTTTTTTTTTTTTTTTTTTTTTTTTTTTTTTTTTTTTTTTTTTNCCCAGCGTTTGAAAGCTCTCCTTTAACGAGCCAGAGAAAAATTTTTCATTAGAACGAAGAATAATAATATAAAAATTTAGTTGGTGGTAGTATGAAGAGTGGGACGAAGACGGCTGAGGGTGGGGGTTGAAAGTAAAAAGGAAGCCCGCCCTCTCCAAGCAACCCCTTCCCCCTACCTTCAACCCTTACTCTACCGTAATTATCTGTCTTGCTCACTTTTTCCTCTCTCTTTTCGACCCTTTCTTGTCGGCCTCTAACAGACAATGTGTATTGTTGTCATTGTGAACAAGAAATCCAGGGGAACAGGAAAATAATCCTGTATAACTACATAGAATTATAATACACGGCAATTTATTTTGAAGGTCGCTTTGTAATTTTGAAATTTTGGAATATAAAAGACGTCAAAGCCCTTTTATATATTATATTTTTTTGTTATTTCAATTGTCAACGATAATAATAGTAAATGTAATTAACTTTTAATGCTAGTTCAGAGTGATGTATCAGCCTTGTATAATGGCAATAATGTAACCAATGAAAATCTTCTGGCGTGCGAATATTCCTAATAAACAAAGAGGTATTTTATTTTATTTTTATCTGATAGTAACCGTTAACAGGATAAACGTTGAAATTTCAGTTCATGATTATCCTAAAAAATAAAAACACAACAGTTCATTTAAAATTTATGCTCATTTTATTATTGTTTTTTTTAGTAAGATTAAAAGAAAAAGATATAAAAAATTCACAGTATAAGCTTATATTTGTAACCCAATATTGAATTGATTTATTTGTTGGGATAAATAGTGCGAAGGGGATGATAGTTTCAAAATAAAATAAAAGATCATTTTAAATCAATTAAGAATGAAAATAAGGGATGAAATATACTAATTGTAATTGTATTTAACATGATAAATCATTGCAAAAGTTGCTGTGCATTGAGGTAGGAGAAACGACTACTGTTTTGTGAATAAGCTGGATTATCATAATATTGAGCCGATGAAAAGGGTTACATAAAATGTATATTAAAAATCAATTTTTTTTTTATAAAAAGAAAAAGGTCGTTATGAAATCAGAAATAAAAAAATTATGAATAAAAATATTGATACTAGGAGGATCAACGCGATGGTATTATGACCAAGCGAGGATGCACTGGAACGCACATTTAGTAGAAGATGGTAGGTTTCTTTTTACGATAGGTCTCCTACGAATGTAGATTACCTATAAAAAATAGATTAATTATTACAATACAATACCGGAAAAATGTCAGTTAACTTTTAATTATTTAAATTGGTTCATTCGAAATAAAACCATAAAATTGAAAAAATCTACTTAGTTCAAGCCAGTATTACGTAATATTCTCCAATGATTGCATACATAATATTTTATTTTTGATTTATACTCTTTGAAATGTTATTTTTAAGTTGGATTTAATACTTAGTAGTTTCAGGACAAAAAAAATTCATTGTTCCCAACTAACCATATTTTAACCTCTACTGTCTTTGGGGTTTTCTAAGACCATTATGGTTTTATTTTTAATTGTACAGTACTTTACAGTTCTACTTAGTATTATTAATCTACTGTATTTTTAATTGTATTAAAGTTGTACTTTTATTTGCATTCTTAATAATTACTTTTATTCGTATTAAGAAATCTAATTGGTGTAAATGATATTAAAAGTTTAAATATAAAAATTCACTAACCCCGAGGATAAGGGATGCGTTTAGCTTAGCTCCTGCGTGACGAAAGTTTTGTTAGTAGAGAATTTTTTAGGGTTTCGGTCAGGGTTGATCTAAAAAAATTTAGTTAAAAAAAAATTTTGTATTTTTTATTTCATGCCGTAATTTCGGCTTACAACTGAACATTCAGTCAAGAACATTTGATCCAGGTGGCAAGACGTCCTCTCTTGCTTTCATGATAGTCCTGAAGATCGCTTACAAAGTAAGCCGAAAGGCAATAAAAAAATACCAAAATTCTCTGCGGTTAAAACTGTCCATTTGAATGTTTTTATTGTTATTCCTGAAATGGGTAATTGGTTTTTGAGATCAGAGTAAAATTTTATTAAAATATTTTGTATTTATGGAGTAGTGGAGTTAGTTTCAAGAGAAACTCACTATAAGATTTATAAATATTAATTTAGTTGTGGTTTATTATCCCCCGTAAATTTTAAACAATTAATGAGAGGGAATATAATAAAAAAATCTATCTGTCCCAGCCAGGACTCGAACCTGTGTGTTGTGAATTAAACAGGTTATCAAAAGGAGAGTTTGTTGAACGTAGATATTATTCTAAGATGATTTTAGTTGGGGTTCGGTCAAGGTAGATTAAAAAAAAATACAAATTTAACAAAAGTGTATTAAAAAAAAAAATTATCTCCAACGTTTTGGCTTACATTGTAATGCCATGAAGACGAGAAAGGAAGTCCTGCCTCTAAGTTCACATTTCCACGACCGAACGCCAACTAAAAGTATCTAATAATTAATATCAACGGTCAAAAAACTCTCCATTTGAAAAAATTTTTTTTTTGAATTTTCAACAAACCTGCGAAATTTTAAGGATCTTCAACCAAAATAACTATATCAGGGGGAAAAAATTTAACATAATTTATTTAAAGAATTAAATAGCATATTGGCAGCTAAATTAGATGTAAGGATTTTTTTCGCGTTGCGAATATTGTGTATGTGTGTCCATACACACACATGCAATAATTTTTGTCTTGTAATCATTATTATATATTTTAATACGTATAAGAATAAATAATCCTCATATAAATGAATATATTTTAAAAGTTGTCATTTTCTACGTTGTTAATTTTATGATAGAAAGAGAAAATATTACATATGGTCTAAAATCGGATTATTAAAACTCTATAAAAAAATAACTAATCGTTAGGTGAGATATTTCAGAATATACTAAAATATTTTACTTCCCCTCCCCTATCACAACTCATCCACCATCACTTGCTTTCCCAGTTAAGCCTTTTGTACGATTGTCTTTTGTTTTAACACTTTTAAAATCACTGTAACCTCTTAATCGTATCACTTCCCTCTTTAATAATACAAAGTCTTGTAAATCTTTACAGTTTTGCATAGCTCCTTGTATGATGGACTTTCACTTGGTTATAATACTCTTGGTTAGCTCACTTTACTTTCTGATCTGATGCTCACTCTACAAGTAAGCAGTTTCCTTCGACCACGGTAATTTCTAAATTGTGCCGTCTCCAGTACCGGGTGTCAAGGATAGAAGGAAAGTCATTTATCATAAATTTTGCCTAGGCCTGCCGAGAGTTTTCCGACTGTACTGCTGTCCGTCCACAATTTCCTTAGTGTACTGTCCATCGGACTCTTCAGCTGTTAGCCCAACAAATTGGAAGATGATGAAAGGGCTCAAAACCAGCATCAAAATAAAGGACCATTACATTACATTCTCTGGCAAGGGGTCCAATTTATTTGAAGTACATTTCAACAACGATTCTTCTCCAGAAATCGATTGTAGATAGTCATTTTGACTTTGTTAATAGGGATAGACAAGAAAAAAAGTTTATTTGGGGTTGGTACAGAGTAACACTTGAGATAATAAGCAGTCATCAACCTAAACTGGCTCTCTCGTACTATCCAGAGCTACTATTCTTCTCCGGTGTTCAAAAGTAGTCAATGGGCTTCGAAAGGGTGTACTTTTTGGTTCGTAAATAATCTCTATGTTGATTTCCGGTCGCTTGGTTAGTTTAAATGTATTTTGTCTCAGCTTCATTGATTGACGATATCGATTCTGTCAACTTCGCGTACCACGTTATTGGAAAGCGCTTCCTCTAGTCATTGAGCAAACTTATATATCAACGTCACATATCTTCAGAGACAAGGATTGCTACAATCTGCATATTTTCATCCTACCCCAGATTTGAGTTAAAGATTAGGCAAATCTCCCTGTCACATTGTATTATTAGTGCAAGAGGAATGAGTGACCCATGCACGAAACCTGCTTGTTACCTACCAGACTCTAGTCCAAAGTATTTCTCATAATTTCGTTCTTGCCAGTAGCGATTTATCCCGTGAGTTGAAATTCACCTTCCTCCCAATTAAACAGAAATTGATTAGAATTATATTGAAATGTAGTGAATTTCGGATCACTAATCAGACATTTCCTGTCTACGATATGGCTGTTAGAAATCAGTTCTGCGGTTAGCGAATTTATACCTTCGTTTTATTGTTGGGGTGCTTTGTATTCATCTCGAGTTGTAGGTTCATTCCCGAATATCTCCATCTTGTCTCTAATACCCTTATATCCTTATTAATTATTTAGAATTATTCAAAAATGTTAATAAATAAAACTAGAGGAAATATCAATTTTATAAAATATATTCAGTAAAGTAACTAAGATGGTTTATGGCGAATATTTCAGTCAGCATTTATTTTATGCTCAAGTGACTAAGTAGACTGACGAACCATAAGTGATATAAGGCAACACTGGCGTGATACCAGTTTTCTCCCTGGAATGAGCACACTAAACTCCCTCTGATACACTAGCGCAACGACTATAGCGCACCCTGATTAAGAAGATTAGAACCAATAGTTCAGAAAAAGGACTAGGCAGAGCCGGGATTCATGAACAACAGCTTCACTTTACCGTCAGTACCCAGGCTAGTCACGCACGCTTACCAGTATACCACTGGCACACTAGCCATATATATATATATATATATATATATATAT
>KZ809427.1:46646-65025 GCA_000696205.2 Oncopeltus fasciatus
TGTGTGATCAGTACACTCTACCGTGTACTTTTTTTTTTTTGAAAGGCTGACGAATCTTCACCCCCCCCCCCCTTTTTTTTGGGTGCAATTTTTCAAGTGGCGGTTTTTCTTTCACACTTCCTAAAGCCATTGGCGGGATTCCCGTTTGATAGAGTCCATTTCGCTCTCGTGATCTCCAATCTTGGGAGAACCATGAAGAAACCTACCCCCGCTTACTCCCCTCCTCTCAATCTGTCCCTCTCACTCGTTCTTTTTCTTCCAACACTCCTCTTTCCAATAGCCCCCCCCCCCTCTACTTCCCCTGTCAGCTGAAATATTGGTCTTGGGGAGGAGAAGGGAGTCCAAGGTTAATTAGAGCCCGAGGGGAATGGGGGGGAGGGCTACAATGGACCCTGACTTTACCCCCTCTTCCTGCCAAGCTAGTGACGTCATTAGCAGGGAGAGTGGGGAAGGATAGACGAGACTGAGGTCAGTCTGTCCCAAACCCCCAGCTGTCAGTCCATTCTCAGTTGTTAGGGTTGAGCTTGGGGGTGAGGGGATGAGGAGATGCCAGTCAGGAAAACCCCCCCTACCCCCTCCTTTCACCCCACAATTAGTACTGATAACAGAAGTCCTTTCAGCTGCCCCTCACCCCATCTTGAAGATCCTTTCTCATCTGTCCAGGACCGCCTTAGTGAGGAGACTTTGAGGATTAACTGTACTCCGTCCTAACGGTGCAGGGTAGTCTGTAGTAATTGCGAGAGATTGGAAGAGTAATATAACTTACGCAGATGACTTTGAAGAGGAAAATATTCCAAGGAGTATTTCTCAATGCTTCTTTCTACCGTGGACAAATAAGGAACACTTGTGCCAATCTGTGGCATTATATACCTTATGTAATACTGACCTTTTAAATAATACTTTAAAATAATTTTTTTGGATCTGTCAATGGATCATTTTCAAGCATACTTAGTACACTTATTGCCGTGCCAGAGCTTACTTCTAAATATTATAATTTAAAAGACAAAGAATGGCTCCTATTTTTAAATTGTTAAATCTATTTGATATATCTTAGAGAATTAAAATTCATCTATCCTCTTTCTTTCAGTTTCTTATGTTTAATTTTCGTCTAAACATTCAAGTACTCAAAGAGAGAAAGACACCCAGAAGTACAATGTAAGACTTATTAATTCAGCCGCCCAGTCAGAAATAAGTAATTATAATTGCATATGATTAATAAGACAAAATGAGCAGTTTAACTTGAAAAAAAAATTACCTGTAATATGAGCCATTTTATATTCAAGTTAAAAAATATGAATATAAATGGTTTTCGAAATTTTAATGACAGTCTTTAAACTTTTTTCGATCCTGTAATGAGTTTTATTGGTTTAAAACAAAAAATATATGATACTGGGTAAATAAAATCATTGAAATTTCCTTTTGTATGGGTATGGTTAAAATATACCAACATATAATAATTGTTTAAAATTTTAATGCACGAGAATTTCTAAAATAAAGCAAATTTTTTTTTCTTTAAGGAATTACAAAATTGATTAATCATTTCCGCTAAAAGCCTTAATGACCCATGGGGGAAGCATATGTTATGTATGTGTTTACACGCGATTCACTGTACACGCCTTATATGATATTTGAATCTGGTACCACATTAGAGAGCTGGTTGTTCACAGGTGTACTCCAAATAAGAGTATACTTGTTTTATAACACCTCAGGTTATTAGGCACAGAAGCACAGAACCAAAATTAAATTTCTCCGGTTATTGAACCTTAACCACTGGACCTATCATTCTTACAAAAAAAAAATAATAGTGTCATCTAATGTGAATAATTTTCATTTAAATCCTCTCAAGGGAACACAAACACATTTTCAAAATTATTTGGTTATTAAGTATTAAAACATAAAAGAAAAAAATTTCTCACTTTAATACGCTCTCGCGGGGCGGAATTATACTAAATTCCAAACGAAACAATTTATGATATTTCGTTGGTATGCAGGTTGAACATTTTAATACTGTAATTTTAACGACAATTGTTGTCACTGGGAACTTTTTAAGACAACTAATGCTCTAGGAGGTTTGGAACTAAGTAATGAATAACCTATAAATATATATAATATTTAANTAATTCTGGACAGAAATATTTCTTCAAGACGTAAAATTAATATTTAAAAAAAAAATGTTATTAATTAATCCATTAATTTAGGTTGTTATAGTGGTCAAAATAGTCCTGATTCCTGTATTTTATTAACTAATTTATAGTAAATATATTAAAGGGTATTTATAGGGCGTAATAACCTAGAAATTGATTGCCCTCCATTATGATCTACTACTACTACTGACCTATAAGTTTTTTTTTTTTAATCGTCCTTTAGTGGAACACGCCCTCAATCTTGGTTCACACAATGATAATAACAAAAATACAAAAGAATAGTGTTACTTGAACCCTGTATAAGAACTAAGACGTCTGCAGAGGGTTGAGAGAAGTAGTTAGGGGTTCTACAGATAGATGGTGCGAGGATAGGCCGCAGGAGCGCTACCTGCCGGAGCACGGCTGAAGTATCGCTTAGCCCCAACTAACTGCCTCTCATAGAGATTTAGGAGTCGAGCACTCGTGCACTTTATTTCTGCCCGCCTCTCGTAATGATTTCTCACCCCCCAGTTGGCCGGCGGTCGGGGGTGTTCGCAAGCCCGGGAGAAGCCGAGGATTCCCTGGTCATTTTAGAAAGGTGCTAGACAATGGAATCCTCTTAAATGCAGCTACTTCAAAGAGAAATGATTTTTTAAGCCATACAAGCTAATCATGAAATACATAAATTTATTTTAGCTTTGCTCAGCGGACATATGTCGTGTAAGCAGCAACAAGGTGCTAATTGAAACAAAACTTATACAACTATAACTAGATTTTTTTTTTGGGGGGGGGGGGGGTTTCGGTCAAGATAGATTCAAAAAGACACAAATTAAAAAAAATCATAAAAAAACATATTATTTTATAATTTGTATCTTTGTGGATCTACCTTGACAAAACCCCAACATAAAAACATCTAATAATAATATATACGGTAAAAAAAACTCTCCATTTGTACTAATACAACTATGTTCTCAGAGAAAACTATATACTTTCATTCTTTGTAGGCATCTCATCAAGAGTATTCAACTGTAAACTTCTGTTCACGGTTTTTTCTTTAAAAAAAAAATTATGATTATTGAAATTCTAGTTATTTAAATACGTTCTATACAAGAAAAAATATTTTTTTTGAAGCACAATCTTAAATTTTAGATTTCAAATCCAATCAAATTAATCGTTTTAGTACCATGAAGTGATTCTATAATTTTCTAACAGATCTAGACTTATCCTACTTAATAGCTGTCGAAAATGTTCTACATGTATATCTATATGTATAGAAAATGAAACACTCATTTTAATCTTGATATATAGTAATCAAGAAGAGGTATGATAGAGAGTAGTACACTCTCAGTTCAGTACGAACACACAAACAGAAAAAATCACAAGCATTTTTTTTGGGGATTTCTCACCCTTCAAGTAACTCCCCGCTGACGAAGGGCGAGAAAATTTTACTCCATGTGATTTTTGGTTTGTGTGATCAGTACACTCTACCACACCGGTTCTTGGTTACTATATACACACACATATATATATAGATACATACGTACATACATAAATACATTCCAAGTCTTTATGTGCTCTAATATCCGCAATTTTTAAAATTAAGAGACCGAATTCAGTATTTTAGTAGTTTTTTTTTTGTTCTCTTTCGAACTGTTATATGAGTTACCTTCTTCTGCCGATTGGTAGAGGTTAATATTATTAGATAGGTGTAGAAAGAAAAAACAAACTCGTCAACCTCTGTTTTGATGGATGAATTTGTTAATAGCCGAAATCTATTGTAAAAAAAAATCCTTTTTTATTAGTATACAAGATAATGGGTATATTAGCTGATTTTTTTTTTATGTGTCCAACTCCTTTTTAGTCCAAGTTGTCCTACAGTCAAGTTTGTATGTACATCATATCGACCTCACTCCTCTGTCACAATCTCGCAGTGCCCTGAGTGGACTTTCCTGTGGATACGTGCACGTGTATTTTTGGAAAACTGATCAGTTAATTACGGCGACCTTGGGTGGATAATCAGCTCGCCATTCCTCATTCATGAGAGGCGGTAGTGGGCTATAGTGGGCTAAGTGACTTACGTCAGCGATTCTCTTCGATATTCAGGAGAATCGTGTAATGTTTAGGGTCGCGAGGATTATTTATATATGCCCAGAGGACAAAAAGTCGCCCTGCAGTTTCCTTCAGTATGGAGGCTAGAGCTGCCGGTACACGCTCCAAATTCCAGCAGAAGATGAAGAACTATTGGTCATTGAATAGTGTTGGATAATGTTATCTTTATAATGGAAAAGTTATAAGTTGTTGATGAGAAACATGGTATTTACCAAATTTTGAAGGAACTAGCCACAGAGAACTAGCTGCTGAGATTGCTCTTATATCATATGTATTAAAAATCGATTCTATCTTTTTTCCAATACACCAAAAAAGATACTCGCTTAATTTCTCTCTCTTTTTATATATATTTAGTTTAATGAGAGACATATATATGTTAGGTTTTAGGCAAGAGGAGTCCTAACTTTAATAGAATTCATAATAAAATAATAAATCCTGTTTATGTAATCTACATCGATACTTTCCAAAAGGCAAATGGCTCCCCCCCCCCCACTTTCTCTACACGTTCCAATAGAGTTGACGTATTTTTTCCTGAAGTCCTGGATCAGGTTATCCACATGTGTATGGTAGTGTTGTTCGAGCCTTGGCTGAGAAGGTGTAATTCTTCTCATTTGAACGTCACCACAACACATATTCTACTGGCAAAATCCTATTCACATATATACTGACATATATATAGCCTGCTAGCCGTAAATCTGCTAAGGGATGAAGCTTATTTGTCTTCATATTAAAATTTAAGGAAATTTCTACTCCTGACCAGAGAATATGGCTGACAGAATAGAAAGCTGACATTCCAGAGAATATGACTTTATGTGCTACGTATTTATTCCCAGATTTACATTTTTAGAAAATAAATATTATTCTCGATTTTTCAATAATATCCCTATAAATTTTTTGCTTAGCAATCCCTTTTTCCGCCCCATTTCATTTCACGTGCTCAGAAAAAAGTAGTAATTTATTCTGATCCCAGGAAGACCAAGTAACAAGCTTTGGGCAATTCAGTGTCGTCCATAGTGATTAGATGCTGCCACTATCGTAGAATATCATTCATGTTTAGGCTCTAATTCCCTCAGCCTCTCTGACTTTTGAGAAGCCTTCAATGTTTGAAAAAAAGTGTAGGAACAAAAGGTGGCTGAGATTTTCTCCATGTATTATTCCACCATTAACATGGAAATCACCGAGTCACCGAGTTTCTCTTTCAACTAGAACTAATCTGACTGATTCATAGGGATGAATAAGATTCTTCCCTCTAAGTTTCAGATCATATCATTTTTGCCATATTGTCTGTGATTGCAAGCTTAAAACCCATTGTGAAAACCTATATTAGTGTTAAGATTCTGAGAGCCATGCTAATAATAGTAGAGAGGACAAAGTTAATGTCCCTTACCTACGAATCTGCCTAAGTTATTCCAGTTGTAAAAAAAAAAAAAAAAAAAAAAAATCTTTCCATTATGCAGTCGGTATTCTGTTCTTTTGCACTGATTGAGAATTTTGAATTGCATTCCAAAATTCCGTGCAGTTCTATGTTTTCAATAGCTGGTTTTAACTTTTTCATACTTACGCACAATTGTCTTACAAATCAGGGTATTCTGATTAAGTCTGTTTATAGGCCAATAGATACTCCTCTGAGACAGAGTTTTATAGACTGAGTTTTTTTTATTGCTTCGATATATTTTTTTTAAAACATTGGTTTACAATGTGAGGTCTTAATCCAGCCGTAATCACGTAATCATATCATGTAGGAGGGTACCTCATGTTGAAAATCATTAATTTTTCTTCTTCTTTAAAATGTGAGCTTCCCTCTCAACCACTTAGGCTCAAGGGGAGAGGGGCTATGAACAGGTTGCCATCCCACTCTAAACATCATTAGCTCAGGACAAACGAGATTTGTTCCCGCATACCCAGAAAATCATTATTAAATGCATCCAGACATTTTCAATTTTTAATATCATGTTTTTTTGTTTACTTTAGTACTTTAAAAATATTAATAGTCACATTGTCTCGTAATACATTTAGTATTCTTTATGCATTTATTTGTATGAGGTTTTTTAGTTTTGGGCCTTTTAGGAATTGACAACAGACAAATGAATTGGTCTGAAAATCCAACGATGTTCCCAATTTTAAAAGAATAGCGACAGAATCTTGGAATAAAAAGTATCTCAAGAAATGCACAATATGTTATTCCAAGATGCTATTTCCATTATGTACGATGTGCGTGCGTGTGGGCTGTGGAATCGCATGTTGGAGCTCTTTCCTTACATACAATTACTCCTAAATCCTCCAGTTTTTAAACCCAAATTTCATCTATTCTATTTACTATTGTCATTTGTAATCCCCAAGAACGGTTGGGAGTACACTAATTCCTCATCTAAACCGTTAAATGTTCAAATTCAAAAGATCAAAGATAATTTAGGTCATGTTCAGGTCCTGTCTACACCAAACATTACCAACCTAAATTTTAGTTAGATCCTATCAAAG
Organism: Oncopeltus fasciatus; assembly: GCA_000696205.2. Classification (NCBI taxonomy): domain Eukaryota; kingdom Metazoa; phylum Arthropoda; class Insecta; order Hemiptera; family Lygaeidae; genus Oncopeltus; species Oncopeltus fasciatus. Next base: position 53,357 of record KZ809427.1, read on the forward strand.
AGAAGGCAAAGCAGATAACTTTTAGTTAAACTACATTCGAACTTATCTTTCCTGTTGAGAACCCCAGTAGCTATGCCTTTTAAAAATTCTTTAGTTGCCTTTATGGGGTTGAGCTAATAATCATTTCAACACATTACACATTCATTGACATTGTATGTGATATCAGAATGCCACATATATCCGTACTTAAGAGATTAAACGGAGTATACAATCAATGTATATTCCAGACCAAAACATTAGTTCCCTTTTGAGAAAATGGTCAGTTTTTCTGATATCCTTCGAAGCTATTCTTTCTTGGCTTTCAATAAAAAGTGTAATATATTGCCTAGTGTATAACTAGTATATAACTACTTTATCCTTCCTCTTCCTCTTTATTGCCTTTCTCAGACAAAGTACCGGCAGAAGAATCACTTCCCGTTTCCCCATCTTCTTAAATATCGATGTCTGTATCTCTTCCGAAGCTTAGGGCGACCTCTATTGTTGTAAGGTCCGCATTTGAGTTCACAACTATATGTTTTTTATTTAACTATGATTGTCCATACACCAGTTAATCTTTTTTATCTTTCTTAGTTGACGGGATTTTTGTAAAAGTGATTGTATTATATAAGAAAAACAATCATTTATTAAAAAAATAGATTTCCCATTATATGTGCAATGTTAGTTTTGTGCTCTCTGGCTTTCATCAGAAAATAAATTATTGTGGAATTTTATCTAAGTTTGACAATGATTTTTAGAGGAATAGTATTTAGAAAAACTTTGGGTTTTAAACGGTAAATCGTTTTTGTTATATCTGGATCTAGATAGCTCTAATTTTGTTGGTAATTTCTTTGGCAACTTTGTGCAAAATTTCCTTTGTAATTTTGAAACGTTGTCTATTTTATAGAAGTCATATAATTTATTTTTTAACTTATCTGTTATATATGTATTATTTAAATATATAGTCTTTGCACAGCAAAGACTATATATTTAAATAATACATATATAATATGTATTGAGAATATATCATTCTCAAGAGTTAGTGTGAAGATTTTCTTTGTTGAGTCTCTTTTGTAATTTCGGATGATAAGAATGCCATCAGCTATTAATATATATGCAAAACAGTGGATTTTAATAAAGACCTGTAATAAAAGTAGATTTTAATAAAAACTAATCTAGTAGGTTTAAAAAATGAAAGTAACTGGTGTGTGTGTGTGTGTGTGTGTGTGTGTGTGTGCGCGTGTGTGTGTGTGTGCGTGTGTGTGTGTGTGTGCGTGTGTGTGTGTGTGTGTGTGTGTGTGTGTGTGTGTGTGTGTGTGTGTGTGTGTGTGTGTGTGTGTGTGTGTGTGTGTGTGTGTGTGTGTGTGTGTGTGTGTGTGTGTGTGTGTGTGTGTGTGTGTGTGTGTGTGTGTGTGTGTGTGTGTGTGTGTNGTGTGTGTGTGCGTGTGTGAATCAATGCATGAATTTAAATTAAAAATTCAAAAACAAAATTGTGTCTGGGTAGAACAGACTAACTTTTTTTAAAAACTTAATCCTATAAGATTTCAAGAAAATTTTTTGTTTAGCTAAGGAACTGTGTATTAAAGCAATATCTCTAATTTCTTTCCTAGGTTAATTTTCGTTAATACTTTTTATTTGTCTGCTACAAAGTTATACCCTTCTATACTTCATTGAGAATTTTGTTAATTGTAAAAAAGTGTATTTAAATATTATTATTGGAACGCATGAAAGTGTTGAGTTTATATCCCACATAATTCACGTGTACCAGCTAATTATAATATTTGTTTTAGCAAATCGTGAAGGAGTGTAGTAAGAGATCGTTATCTGGAGAAAAAAAATAAAACACGGAATACCTTTGTGAGGACGGAAGGGAAGGAAGTCGATAGGCGATGTCAGGGAGTAGAGTGAGTTTCGATAGGTAGCGATCAAAGAAACCTCTTCCAAAAGGATCAAAAGAAGAGAGAGATGAAACAGGAGCAATCGCTAATTAGTAGTTCATTAAAAATACCAAAAAGGGTTAACCTCATAATTGGTATCCTCTTTCAATGCTTCAGTACCTTTTTTTTTTTTTTTTTTTTTTTTTTTTTCCCATTTTCTTTCGCCGTCTAAATTTCCTTTCAATTTTGCTTTTCTTTGGCGCCATTTGTGGGGAAAACATCTAATTGGGTTCAAAGATTTATAAGGGTTTTTATTAAAAGGGTATTTGAATTGCATCTCAGAGAGACTTATTCCGCTCTAAATAAATTTCTTCTGCAATAATAAAATAAAAATATTTCAGTGAGTTTTGATATGAGAAACTTTCTCTAAATTTATTTGGGTTTGGGAAAATGAATAAAACAAAACAATAATCGGGAAACTTGTCGTTTTAAGCTAAACTAAACTTTTCGTTAAGTCAAATTTAGGCTTACCTTAGGTAAGGTTTTATTTCTCTGCTAAAGATTTCTCTGAGCGGGACTCGAATGTACAGGGCCAGGCATAGAAGTCCTGATGGCACTTGAATACATCAAATATCTTTAGGCAAAAATAACGTATACGTTCGATTTATTTTTCATAAAAAATAATTTATAATGTTTTACTCCAGTTTCAAGGACGCTTTTAGCAAATCTCAGAATGTTTCTAACATGAGAGATGAGTAAATTGTTATTAATGGATATAAAATATTATTATTTTAGGGAAAGTATTTGAAAAGTTTCTGATAACTTATAACTTAAATTGCAACAATTTTTTACTTTATGTGGAATCGGATTGGGACAACACTGATAATTCTAGCACAGCGTGTTTAGAGGCAAACATTTAAAGAGAAAAAGCAGCTTGTTCAGAGCCGTGGATGTTTAGAATAGGATGGAAACCTGTAGTTTGCCTCTCCCTTTATGACCTAAAGTAGTTAGGGGCAAGGTTACAATGAAAATTCAATTTTCAATTATACATTCTACTGTCTGAAAAATTTAAACGGTTGGTTAAGCTATTGTATAAGATATTCGGTTAAATTATGTTGTACGTGTAATTGTAGAGTTGCACCTAAAAAATCTCGGATAAATGGCGTCTAGATATTTTCACAATTAGGTATAATAAAATCTATGAACCAATAATTTTTTCATAGAAAAGCCCATTTAATATTGTTTGTTTTTATGTTTTTTCTATGTAATTATTTATTGTAACACAAATACAGCTACATCTTACAAAACCAAGACTTTCCCTCAATAGGTTGCCTATCTAGGTCAAAGGTACTTTCCAAATGCCTCATTCTTCCCATTCACAATTATTTATTGACAGAGTTCTTCCACCTTTCTCGAGGAACCAGATTCCTGGTTCTCCGGAAATACTTGGCCTCTCGCCATTAGATGATTCATTTATGTACCTCCAATGGTCATAGCTGTCGCTCCAAAATGGAAGGTTTAATCCTTTTCACTAATATGACCTCTCATGGTGACCTTACCTGCTACAAGTACTCCCTTTGATGAAAGCGTACCACCACTTTATTAACATCAAGGCAGAAGGAGAAGAAGCCTATTTCCATCAACATCTTTTCCATCAAGATTCCTTTACCTCTCTTTCTAGAAGTCAATTCCTTAATTGTATATGACAGGTAGACCTTGAAAAGAGTAAAGGATAGCCAATCATTTCTGTTTCTCGCCCTTGATTGTTTGAAATGATTGTGGAAGTTTAGCTTTGCTCTAGAAACTCTCTCATCATATGGTTACTCTATTGCCTGCGTTAAACTTATACCAACTCAAGTTTAACAGAAGATGCCACAACTTTTCCTTTAAAAAAATCGTATTCATGCTCGAGATTGATATGTATAACTCCCTGTTGTTTCCATTCTCCTTCAAAATCTGAAGGAGCAAAAAATGACCATTGCCAATGGTCGACCAGATTTTTGTGGAATCATTGAAGGATAGTTGTGAGATTCCCATTTTCCCTTTAGGATAGATAAAAATAAGTGTAAATGAGGATATTTAATTTACAAACCAATGAGAAGACTCAAAAAAGGTTTGACCACTGAAGTTTGGTCTAAACGAGTCAGAAAGCAGAGTAGGGGAAGAGCTTCACCATCATAGTTACATTCGTAAATGCCTTTCTTAATTATTGTTATTTGTTAGAAAAAAATAAGCGTTTAAAAATTTAAATTGTATTTTTTTATGTACATGAGACTTGACTTTAATAGACTTGGATAGACTTGTAAAGATTAGGGTAGAATAGGCTTAGATAGAATAGGAAGAATCGACTACGGTAGATGATGTTAGAATAGGGCAAACCATTATAGTTTAGGGTAGAAAAAACTATTAGATAAAAGATTAGATAATGATACTAGGCAGGAAAGAGTAACTAAAATAGAATAATAGGGTAGACTAAGGTTGAGAGATTAGAATATACTAAACTACTAGACTTACTAGGACTAAGGGACAAGAAGAGTGTAGGGAAGAATGACATGGTTAGACTAGGATGGACAAGAGTAGAAAAGGTTAGAGTAGAGAGGGCTAGAATGACTAGAATAGGCTAAGATAGAGAGACTAGCAAAGACTAGGTTAGAATGACAAGGATAGACTAAGGTAGAGAGAAAAGTATAGACTAGGATTGAATGACTAGGTTAAAACTAAGATGGAAAATAGTTGAAAAGGACTAGGATAGGAAAAAATAGAGAGCTACTACAGAATAGTATAGAATGACTAGGATACGAGATGAAAATTTAGTATAGAACATTGTAGAATGACTGGGCTAGACTAAGGTAGAGAGACTATAGTAAAGTACGGACTAGTTTTGAGTAACAAGGTTTGACTATTAAACAAAAGTAGAATAAGGAGAATAAAATCGGGTAGAATGGCTATGGAAAGCAAAGGTTGAGAGCTAGCTAGACAAGGGTAGAATAACTTAAGTAGACTAAGGTAGAGAGACTTACAAGACAAGAGTAAAATAAGATAAGATAGGCTAACTGAGATTAAGGCAAAAAAGTATATATTAAACTATGGTCTTTCTGAGGGTCAGTCTGGAGAAAATTGTACCAGGGCATTTTTATTGTCCGTGGGTGTTACTTATTTTTAGTTTCTTCCTTAAACTTTGATGTTTTCGAAAAAAACAATAACTAATATTGATTTATGCTCATTCATTTGAGAGAAATACTTTTTTATGTAGAAATAAATATAATTCACACTTACCTTTCATCAATCAATCGCAAATAAAGATTCTTAATGTTCAATTATTCTTTCCAAAAGCAGGTAAAAATAGTTTTTAAAAAACTGCCAAGGATATGTTTTCTTCTCATCACTCGATTATAACACCAGAAAAAAACAACAATAACGAAGTCAATGAGAACTATGATATGAATATACGAAAATAAGTAAATAACATAAATTATTGTACAAAATATTGCAACGACTTTTCTTTTTTTACTTTATTGTTTAAACGTAAATTAAACTTTCTAAAATTCCTTCTGAGAAACCAAAATTGCGTAATTAGTTGTTTCATGATCTGGTTACCCCACAAATGTTTACGGATTCATAATGTGCTGTTCAGAATTTGGGAGTTCAAGGCGTGTGTTGCCAACCTCCTGTCAAAGAAGCGGAAGCTCAACGTAGTGCTCTCGGCAGGATGGACAGCTGTAGAAGGTGACTTCGGACGTCACGATACCCTCCTTGTCGACCCGCAACTCCTGGCTGTAGCGGACACAGCTCCAGTGGAAATGCGCCTTGCAGGCGAAGCATTGCCGCACCGACCCGAACAGCTCCCGCCTGCAAACGCTGCAAGCCAGCCTCGTCGGCATGTCTGGAGGTTATCGAGTTGAGGTTATAAACAGTGTGACGCTAATGTCTTCTCTTTTGTGACACCAAAGATATGCCGATATACTTTTCCTGCAAAGCTTTCAGTACTCAAGTACGCGTTCTTTCGAAATTATCGATCAAACTCAACTCGATGTAATAACTTTCATAATTTCAGATATACAGTATATTCTACCTCGATGTTCAGTTCAGTCAATTTTGAGATAGATTAGATTAGAATTTCAATTTAAGTTTTAATGGCGTCTAAATAACTGTTATATGCCTACATTTTATTGCAACTGTGATATTAGTATCATAAATTTTAATCAGTACTGGTTAGTTGGGAAGTCTTCCTTCATTTAAACTTTAAAAAAAACTTTCACTATATGCTTTGTATTTTGGAACAATTCTGACTTCAAATGCCAAAGTATTTATTGAGCACAGTGCCTGATTTTTCCTACTCATTCTATAAAATGGCATATTTGAGTTTCTTTTTCTAATTTTTGAAAGAAAAGAGATGAAATTTTCAGGCTTCAAAATTAATCTTAACTTTATGTGCATCTGAGTCGCGTCGCCAAATCATCAGCCTACTTTGCAAGTATTGAAGTTCCCTATCTGTCAATAACTCGATTCATGTTCTTAAGTCCATCAATGAAATACACAACAATTTTAATTACTAGACATGCTAAATTTCTTCTATAGATACTCTATCAAGGTTTGCAATCAGCAGACATAGAATGATCCTCTTTTATCAATACTTTTACACTCTTTTCCACAAAAACGGGATACACAAACATGGTTTTAAAACACAAAAACTCCGAACACAGGGAACTAAACCTTAATATTATAACAGTAATCAAAATAGCACATGTGACATGTATGACGTATAAATGGTAATTGAAAGCCGTTTTATCACAGGTCGTTTGAAATGGAAAGTGTGTATCAAAAATAAACTTGTACAGAAAAAAAAACAAAAAAAAAAAAAAAAACTGTAATATTACATAACATTAAAGACTGTTAAAAAGAACATTCCCACCGAACCTTCTCCCAAAAATTAAAAAAAATCAACAATATAGATGACAATAAATAAATAAATTGTTGAAGAAATCGGTTGTTTTTAGTTGTCCGCCTGTAAATGCATTTGACAAATTAATCAATGTATATCAATAAATCGTTATGAATTAGAGCGACGGGAGAAGGCATTATTAGGGCCAGCCTAGCTAAATGATGAACGTCTTATCCCTCATTTTATTTATTTATTTATTTTATTACATTCATTTCTTATTGTTCATATCTCTCTGTCATCAAATTACAAGATTTTAACAAGCATATTGTAATAAATATAGATTTATTAATTTAAAAAAAGTAACCAGTATTTCAATAAAAATTCTAAACACTTAATCTTTGGTTTCTACATTTTAAAATAAGAAGGCCAACCTACAACTTTAAATTATATTTATAAATATCTTCTTTAGCATGCGATTAAATAAATAGAATATACGAGTTATACAATTACATTTATTTCATGTTAATTGATCCTAATAAAAAAGGAGATATTAATATTTTAAATTTGTATATCCCTCTAAATCTCCCTTCCCCCTCAAGAGATTTTAGCCATTAACAAACATCTAGCATACACACACACACACAGACACACACACACACGCACACACACACACACACACACACACACACACACACACACACACACACACACACACACACACACACACACNCACACACACACACACACACACACACACACACACACACACACACACACACACGCACACACACACACACACGCACGCACGCCAGCACGCTCACGCACACACGCACACACACGCACACACGCACACACACGCACACACGCGCGCGCACACACACACACACACACACAATTTTCAACAGACCTTATTTTGTACAACAGACCTTCTATTTGATTGTAGGATTGAGGTTTTGTTGACAATTTTCGAAAGTCGTGTCATGGCACCAGCGGAGGTTCAATGGGAAATAATCTAAAAAAAAAAAAAAAAAAAATGTACTTTATTTAACCTTCTGTCAATAAACTGTAGGATAAATTCATTAATGACTGAAACTGGTTAAGGTAGAAAGGGATTTAAGTAGAGACCTTAATTCAAAATTTAAATATCTAAGTTATTATTAAATAATGCGTGATATACAATAGGTGAAAAAGGCAGATACTGCAAGAGAAGAATAATTCAATCATTGCCTTCAGTTAGTACTCACATGGACCAGGATTCGTCTCTTCTAATTGTGTTCATTTGCTAAAAGTCACTGGCTGCAGTAAACTTCGACTAGCTATGTCTCTTCCGCTTAGTTCAGACTTGAAATTGTCACATTGTCTTCACGTTATAGACGACCTGAACGTCCTCACGCCAATGTAACATTAGAAAAGTGTCTCTTTGTGTCCAGTATGAGAGCCCTACCACCTTTATCCCGGCAAATAAATGTTATAGCCAATATGTGAGAGTTGCTAAAGTGAGATTGGCCCTCGGGAAGGAGACTAGTTTGTATCCCTGGAGTGCCATCTCCCGACTCGTTATATCTATATCGCGGGGGGTAGGAGGTGCCAATGCGAGGTTATTAGGGAGGGTGAACACGGGCCGAGCTTACAAGTTGTCCGGAGCCCTGGGGGGCGCACATAAAAACTTATTGCTCCTGGACCCAGCTTTGCATCCCTATTGCCTATCCCACCTTCCCCATACATTCTTTACACTGCATTAGAGGATCCTTTTTCTTTGCCTGGCCCTACAAGGGCTAGTTGTGTGGGTTTTCTTACCTTTTCCAGATCTTGTTGGGCTATTTGAAATATATTGTAGCTCATCTCTGATAATGAAGTTTTACAAGCTTAATGTATCTTATATTTGTTCAGAATCTAATTTCTTCCCGCTTTAGCCTTTTCCACAGTAAACAGCCATTCCATCCTAATCCACTGGCACAGACCTTGTCTTCCAACTGCAACCCCTACAACCCTCCCAGTCGGCTCAAACGAAGATGGCCCCGCGACCTCCTGGGGACATAGTCAGTATAATTTGAGAGTGGTGACACTCGTCACCTCCTCTCCTTATGTGACTTTCATTAATGTCATTTATTTTCTATTATACATTGTCATCAAATTACAAAATGTTTTTATTTATTTTAGCAGAATGTAATATATAAATAAAGGATATATACATTAAAAAAAATATATATCATATAAATATGTATTTAAACTTCAATTAGTTAGACCTCGAACATCATAATAATAATTTCATCTTAATATTATACTTTAACTTAATTTTTTAAAGTTAAATATACAGACAAGTTTGAGATGGATTTTTTCGTTTCTCGAGAAGTCAATTTAGCAATAATGAAGCAGGGTAAATTAAGCACTTTTTCTTTGTCACATTAAATATTGTCATATAAAACCTAATTCAATCTAGATAGTTGAAGGAGAGATAATGAGGGTAATTAGAAATATTGCTACGACATGCCCATGGCTGCCTGGGATGAATGAATAGGGTTGTGGTCAAAAGAATGTTCATTTAGCGAAGAAGCGGAGTGTTGCAGAGGTTTAAGGATTTCTGATACAAAGAGGTTTAGGATATGAGGAAAGCGGTTCACGTCAGAAGGGCCAAAGGTGGATGAAGGAGGACTAATTGTAGTGAGGTTTTCGAATGAAATTCCATTGTATAGAGCACGGCCACGAGAGTTGTACATTCTCGAATCTCATTGAATGCGTTTCGCATTGCAGTCTCCATCGGTGAGGATATGAGGAAGAAGATCATTGAGAAACATTAAAAATTGAGCTGTAGTACTTGGCTTTTTAAGAGGACAATACACTGCAGAAATAGTAATAGGAATAATGGATGTAGTGTTGAACAATGTATCTGACTGGATTGACTCTATAGGACTGGAAGGTAAAATATGATCGCTTAGCTATTAACGGATAAGAAGTGTAGCTCCACTATGAGTTCGTGAGTCAGGATGATCCGTCTTAAAAGATTGACTAGTCAGATTATTTCGTTTAGCTAGTCATTTTTCTGTCAGTAAGACGATCTTTCTTATCGAGGACCTGCAGAAGTTTGTCAGAATGGCATTAGCGTTTTAGTGCAGAAAAGGACCAAAGTCACTCACCTTGGTGACCAAAGTTGGAGAAAAGGGATAATATCGGTTTGGTGAGGGATTGGAATAATGAGTAGTGAGCGATAGTAGTCAGCTGTCCATTTTCAGTATACAGCCTTGTCGGAGAATATACCAGATGCCTATGACCATGCTCTGCCAGCTAGGGGTTGGCCAGTGAAAAACTCATCGTCGCCTACTCACAGAATAATAAAGGATGACTGTGACGTATCCCTGTTAGTTGTAGAGCAGAACACATTTCACAACCCATGAAAAAAAACAAAAAACTTGGTCAAGCGAGGCGTTAACTGGTTCATAGCTACCGATATTCTCGTCTGTATTTTACAAATAAGGATACACACCAAACTCTACAAAGACTATCAAATATTTGAAATAATGTAATCTTTTCTTAAAACTATACTACAAATGTCTGAAATTTACATTTTAAATCAAATTAAAGATTTAGCAGATTTCTCTAAAAAAATTAAGTTATGCTCGTTATAACCTTGACGCCACTTCGCTATTTATAAAATAATGAAACCGAATGGGATTTAACAAAAGTAGAGAATGCTCTAAAAGGATTAATAACTATTGGTAAGTATTAAACAGGACTAGAACATTTACAGCCGTTTGAAATCCTGTACTTCATCGATATTTATGGACCTCTTTAAAATCTTGAACTTTGATGTGGCGGCGTTTTCGCTGGTTCGAATGTGACTAATAAAGAATAAATGTTTAAGAAAATAAATATAAATATAAATAAAAGAAAAAGAAAGAAAAAATTGAAAATAATAGGTAACAAATTACAACTTACAATATATTTTCAGCAAGCAGCTCGGACCTCGCTCTCACCTGCAGTCCTTCCTCCAAAGCGGCCCTGAAATTAAAGGTCTCTAACTCGGCCAAGAGAAAAAACCCAATAATTCAGAGCACTTACCTTCTGGGAATGCGTGGCAGTCGTGAGTGGACGAGGAGTAATGGACTGTATTGCAACGGGGAGGCGCATAAGGCGGCACGAATTAGTAATACTTTTAGAAAGCGAACTGGCGGCGGAGGATACGTTAGATACTTCGTCTAGCTACTGGAAGCAGAGTGGTTCCTATGGGATCTGGAAGCAGAGTATCTCCTATGAGAGCTGGAAGCAGAGTGTCTCCTATGGGAGCTGGAAGCAGAATGAGAGTGAGGTAGGGGGACACTGCATTTAGGCGATAAGGGTCGCGAGTCCAGGCGAGTCAGCCCCTGTACCGAGATTAGGGCGCTCGGGACTGATAAAGGAGGATTACGACGCGAACAATTGATTTATGGAATTTTTACAATATAGTTCTTACGCTATCTTTCATTTTGAGTATAAGGGACTTTCAATCTTAACTTAAATATTTCAACACATTTTAACTGATTAAATTTTAAAAAAACATGTTTGAAAATATATATATACCAGGTATGCAAGTTTAAAATGTCGTTTTAATTCCAATAGAATGCGCTCTTAGCCTATTGAAGGATTTGCTTATTTCTAAACGCTATTTTGTTTGTTAGTCATTTGTTTACAAAAGTCAGTTGTTTTTAAGTCGTTTACGTGGACGTATCATACCTTTCTTTGGTGTTAAAAATGTCTAATTTTAAGCCAAATAAAGAGCATTTGCGGCATGTCATGATTTTCTTATTTAATCAAAAGAAAAAGGCATCTGAATGTCATCGAATTTTTGTTGAGACTTATGGCGATCTTGCTCCAACCGTCAAGACATGTGAACGTTGGTTTCAACGTTTCAAACGTGGTGATTTTGATGTTACTGATCAAAAACGAGAAAATCGACCAAA
>KZ809427.1:74091-88865 GCA_000696205.2 Oncopeltus fasciatus
AGTGAGATAACTAGCCTGTCCTTGTGGTGTAATGGTCAGCACGCGAGGCCCGGATAGCAAGAGATCCAGGTTCGATTCCTGGCGAGGACAGATAGTTTTTTATTTTCTGTTCCCTCTCATTAATTATTTATAACTTATTTTAGTATGTAACTAAGAATGTTGTCCTGGCAAAGACTCCAAACCTCTTAGCCCTTTAACTCAAATTTCGACTCGAAAGACCAAATTTGGAATTTGAAATGCTTCTGCCTACCCTTGCTTAAGTTTAGTAATAACTCAGATAAGTTTAGAAGAGGAGTGGGTGGAGAGGGTGGAGGGGGTCGAAAGAGAGAATAAATTGGTTAATTGGCAGTATATTCGTTATTATTAGTGTTAGGGCCCTAACAATAATCACATGACCCTAAAATGAGTCATGTATACTTATATACACAGAATATATAAGTCGTTAAATACACAACATGGTTTATGGTTTTTTTTTTGTTTCCAAAATCACAAATTAAGAAAGATAATTTATAATGCAACGTGGAATGGAGCACCTGTTTTCCTTACCCTCTACCATCATTGAGACTTATTGAACTTAATTTTATTCATTAAGGTTTGTATAATAAATTAGCCATTAACTCTTTTTTAAGACCGTCTTTAATAGAACATTGGAAATCTGCATGGTTCACGTAGCTTCTCCGTGATGCAATTTGTTCATTTTCCATTACAGTTACCTGTTTAAATATTTATAATGAGGAATGAAAAGTAAATTTTCTTGAAATTATAAGAATCTCTGGGTGGATAAAGGAAGTTACTATAGTCTCGTAGTCATGGAAATAATCCAACCACAGACCGGCATTAATGAAAATAAATAAATAAAAAGAACATAGTAAAATAAGATCAGTGTACACAGAGAGTCTGGGAGGTGTATAAATTCAGTGAGAGAAGGGAGGTTTTGAGGGTGGAGGGTTGGAATTCCAGGCGTGACTGCGAGCACCTCATGCCCGGATTCCTGAGCGGCGATTCTCCTCCTACTAGCGGTTCTGGAGTTCGCACCTCAGGCTACACTCCAGCTCACCACACACCCCACTACCGGGGTCTGTGTGCCGGTTGGGCATGTCATTAGGGTTCCTTCCGCTCATTCCAACGAGCCATCTCTAACGCCAGGACGTGGAGTGTCTTTTTACCTCCTTGGAATCTGTGTGTTGTGCAGGTCTCTTCCATACTCAGAGCACCTTGACAGATAATGACAATGAGACCTTGTATCGATGCTAAAGCGACTCTTGCTTAGACTACAGACGCTATTGGATGTAATCAGAACAAGACAACATCAACTCAATGGTTGCATGTCATTAGGGCTCCTTCCGCTCATTCCAACGAGCCATCTCTAACGCCAGGACGTGGAGTGTCTTTTTACCTCCTTGGAATCTGTGTGTTGCGCAGGTCTCTTCCATACCCAGAGCACCTTAACAAATAATGGCAATGAGACCTTGTATTGATGCTAAAGTGACTCTTGCCTATACTACAGACACTATTGGAAGTAATCAGAACAAGATAACATCAACTCAATAGTGACATGTAGGCAATATTCAGAAAAGAAAACATGGTAAATCTAAGGATAAAGCTTAAAAATTGTGACAGACTCCACACTGTCAAAAACTTCTGAGGCCATGAGTTTCTAAATAATTAGTGCAAGAGCTTGGATACTATTGGTAGATAGTGACGGTTTGAAAGCTCTTAGCTCCTGAAAAAGCGGACAGGCACTATTGAATGAGTGAAGATTTAATTGAGAGCCAGACTCAGCCTAGGGTTTTTGAGATTTAAGAAATTTGCACTGATATAAAGTTTTAAAAAAGTATGGTAACTGTGCAGTACACAAACTGTTGGCTGATTTCCTTAAAGGAAATGAAGCAATCCTTATTGGTAACATAAAGCTACTTTTGTCGAAACTGTCAGTGGATCTGTATTTTTTAAGGTTGTAAAACTAAATTTTTAAACTTTGTTTTCGCAAATCGTTCAATGAATTTGAAGCAATTCAAATAGTGGCTGAAATATTGAGGGGGTGAGTAGACGGGTGTTCAGAGGTAGGCCAAGTATAGTTTATTTTTAAATTAATAACTCTAACACTTACTTTCCTAAAATATTATTTCATTTAAAGGTTAATTTTGGTTTTGCCAAAACTCTTTTTTTATTCTAACGGTATTTATGCTTATGTAAACGTTAGATTTACTTTGTTCTGAGTTGATGAGTTGTACTTTCTGCCGTTGTCAGCTGCGTTGCTCAGTAGAGGTAAATATTTAATGAATTTTGAAATGTTCTATTGAATTGTTTGGTTTCGGAAAGAGATCGTACGACATTTGATGTATTGAAAGCTGCGAATGTCCACAAGTTTTATTTATAATCCCTCTCCACCCACTCTCGAAAAAGAAAACGAATAATAATGAAACCGTTAATGACCTGATATTCTACAATTACTTTGTGTAATGGGTATTTCGTAATATTCAATTTGACTAAATTATTATTGGATTATAATGAAAACATATTCAATTTAGTATAAAAGTTCCCGATAATAATGTTGTTCGACATTTTCTCTAATCCTTTAAATATTTGACTGATTGACGGTTTGGTCTTCATTGGAAAAATTTGTAAGGAAACTAGAACTGTCCATGTAGCAGATAGTGGCTCATTAATTTATAGCTCTTACTTTTGGTTTTAATTCTAATATTGATTGTTTTTTAAGAGGTTTAAAACTTAATATTAAGTTTTAAAAAAATAACTAAAAAGAATTAATAAAACTACTTATATCGAAAAGGCAATTGTTATATACTTATTTTGATATGATTATGGCCATTGTGGCCGACTTGGCTGGCTCATTTACATTTAGTCAGGATGTCTAATTTTGACACTTTTGACTTTTAATTGACCATACACAACAATGTAGACAATTGACAGAAAGAAAATAATCTAAAGGGGGTTGAATTGTTGACCAATGATCAGGGCCTATAAATTAAATTATTGGTTCTTCAAATTTTCGCGAATATCAATATTATGTAACAAAAATTCAATATTTTATAAGTGTTGTTCTGGCGTAGTTATCATTATACTAAAAAATATTGAATACACCTTTTTACTTTATTTCTATGTTATAAGAATTAGTTTACATTTTAATCACTCAGGGTCGCAGAGGGACGGGCTATCTACAATTTATCATCCCATCTAAACATCCTTGGCTCAGGATAAGTCTTTATTTATCAATAAAAGCTTGCACAGGACGGTAATTGAACCTGCAGTGCCACGACTGTCGAGATCTGAACGAATACCATGAGCTACCCTGGCGCCTCTTTTTGACTATTTTAATATTTAATATTGGAAGATTATATTAAATATTTTGAGATTTATTGCTAAAATATTTTATAAGAAAAAAAAGTTATTTAATTGACAGAGAATTGTAAACATAGGGTTAGGACTTCCTCTCTCGTGTTCTTGATAGGCAGCCCTGAAAATGGCTTACAATGTAACCCGAAACGTTGGCAGATAACTTTTTTTTAAAATACCCTTTTTTTTTTTTTTTTTTTGTATCTTCCTTGACCGAATCCCAACTAAACTCGTCTTATAATAGTTATTTAATTTATTTTCAAATCCTTGTCTGTTTAATTGTATTCAGATTTAATATGATTTTTCAACCTGATCTATATCTATCCATCTATGATTTTTTTTAGTCCATCAATCTTTATATTTTCCTTGTGAATCAGTATATTGCTATCAATATCATACAATCAATGACGATGAAGGGTGGGATAAAATATATTATAATTGGATTATAATAAACACGACAGGTGATAAATGTGTTTTTTTTTAAATTAATTTTTTCATTTAATTTGAAGAAATTTCGTCTTACCCACCCAAACTTCTGCCAAAAAGCCTAAAGTCTACCTCAGAAACATTGGATTTTCTACGGATTTAATGCTAATCATACTCGATGGGTATATTGTGTATACATATCCCTACAATCGAAAATCTGAAAATACAAAATTTATTGAAATATGTAAAATTTATTCAATACAGAGATTAAATTACTCCTGAATTTTTCATTGAGATTAAAGTGTTCTTGAATATTTTCACATGCTTAAGTAATATATAAAATTACAGAAACAAAAAAAAATATTGACTGGATTATTAAGAAATGTATCTGATTTTTTCCCTTTCAGATTATTAATAAAATCGACTTTTTCTTATGAAATGACAATAAGAGGGTGAGATACATTTTCACTACTTTTATTTATATAATGATTTTAGAATTTTTGAAGGGTAAAATCTTCTTTAATTAAATTAAAAAATGATCTAAAGAATATTTTCTTCGGGATGTGATAGATTTTGAATAAAAATTTTGGGAAGAATATTAAACATTAAATTGTCAAGCCTAATTTTGATTGTTAACTCATTTTTTTTTATGGTAAAAGCCTATTAGCTTCAGTGCAATTCTTTATTTTTGTCTCATCAGAAGTAAAACTATTTCCAGTTATACAATATGTACATCAAAGTTTTACCTATTTGTGAAGAAAAACTTTTTCTATTGACGACACTACAAGTTGGGTTTCTAAATTAGTGACCTCTTTGGACATGTGTTAGGTGTGACATGGGCCTAGAAATAAAATCAGTATTCAGGTCAGCCAAGTACTCAACTATGATGGTTCACTCGTACCCGTGATGATGCTGTAACCTATTACAAAAACTTGTAACAAGCACTCGATCACTGCCAATTTTCACAACAGTCTGTTAGCTATAAACCCATCTTATGGAAACTGGGCCATAGGCCTGATGAGAGCTCTATAGAGAAATGGCCTCCACACCCCTACCCCCTCAGTATCTACATTCCTTTGGAACTTGCCAAGGAGCAATGAACCTTCTTTCTATAACAAAACTTTCTTACAGATTACGAATATTGATTTTGTTATTATTTTCCATGAACCCTTTCAAATCTATAAAAAAAGCAAAAGAAAATTACGAACAGTTTTTTTTTTTTTTAGAGTATAATATTTTAATTATTACCAGCTTCTATTAAAATTAAAAAAAATGGCAAACTGTCATTATAACAAAAGTGTTTTTATTGTATACTAGTTAAAATTGCTTGAGAAAATTAATCGCTACGTTACTTAACCCTATTGATCCTTAAGCAAGGATCGTGAAGCGAATTGTGTCTCGTTGAGGGTTCTGAGTCGCGTGCAAACATTGCTCCAAGTAAACAAGACCCTGAAGGGTGCTCTCTCTCCCCTGAAGTAGCGGAGTGTCCAGCTGATCACATAGACCACATTCGACAGGGCGTTCCCATCGTCCCGAGGTGAAGTGGAACGGTGGGGGTTATATCCTTCGCGCACTATTTGCTGGGAGAGAGGTGAAACGAGCGAGGAGAATGGTGACTGCTTGAAGGAATCTTCTGATGCTAAGAGAGACTGAGAGTACTGTGGAACAGTTCTTCATGAGATAGAGCTGATAAAATGGACATGGAAGAGAAAAAAAGAGAAGAACTAGAATGAAGAGATTGAAAGAGAGAAGCATAGAGATATTTACAAATGGCCAACGAAGTCAAAAGAAATAAGGGACTTATTTGCATGGATGGAATAAAATGGATATCAGAGCGTAAATTATTACTTAATATTGCGAATATTGTTCTGATAAAAACTTATTAAACACTATTCATGTTCAAACAAAAGTAAATAATTTTTATGGAAAACATTAACAATTTGTATTTACCGTTTCTTCTTCCGGGTTGTACTGTGTCAAATTGTTGTTATTTGCCGAGCTTTCGCACATCATGTGATGGCTTCTTCAGGGCTGAAAAGAGAATTCTTTTCTTTTTCATTCTCTTTTCAGCCATGTAGAAGCCATCACATGATGTGCAAAAGCTCGGCAAATAACAACAATTTGACACGGTACAACCCGGAAGAAGAAACGGTAAATACATCTGACGACCGTCGAAGCCTACGTGAACACTAACAATTTACTAACATGTTTCAAGTCTTATTTATTTCTTCAGAAAATGAAGCTATTCGAATTAGTTATTTATCAATAAGTTTGATTTATATGTATAAATAAATAAATACGTTCAAATGTTCAACTCAGGCGTTGCGGGTTCAAGTACCGACCAGGTCAAGCTTTTATCGGTTGATAAAAGTTTAACACCCTGTTCATGTGTAGGGCGGTTTCCTATATATTGTCTATTTCTTCACTCTAAATGGTGAAAAGGAAAGCTAAATAAGTATACAATGAAAATTGACCTGCTCATCTTCCAAGTCGTGAAAAAATTAATTAAATTAATTAATTAAGAAAACAATTTATTCAATTGATGCAAGGAAATAGAATAAAAAATCTAAACTGTCCCAGCCAGGACTCGAACCTCGATCTCCTGCTATCTGGGCAAGAAGGTTAATTCCCAGCACTTCTTGCCCGGGTAGCAGGAGATCCCGGCTGAGTCCTGGCTGAGACAGTTTAGATTTTTTAACTCTATTCCCTTGCATTAATTGTTTAAAATTTATGTGGGATTTAACACCAAAAATATATGTTTATAAAAAAATAACAATATATTATTCCATATTGGTGGACACTAACTGTAGGTTTTGCACACAAGAATATCTTATAAAGACAATTGCAGAAGTTCATCTTACTAAATCGTTAGACTGTGGTTGTGTGAATCTCGACAAGTTTCCTTTAAAGGTACTCTCGAAGGCGCTCCCCTCTCCCGACCTTCCAACTCCCTCACCGCTGATTCTGCCATTTCTTGAAGAGTATTTGTTTCCCCTTTGTTCTAGAGAAGAGACTATTGATTTGTTTGAGACTAACTTCTTCTCCTGGCCCCCTTTGTCATCGTCGACGTCGCTGAGAGCGGCAGGAGTATGACGTCAAGCTTGTCAAGATTTACATGGTCCTGAAGGGTGGGCTCTCGCTCAGGAGGGGGTGAGGAGGGGCTATTCTGAATTTCATTCAGTCTCGAGGCGTCAACCTTGGAGTGGAACTTGTCTAATTTCCATTTTATCGATTCCCCCACTCACTCTTTCTCTCTCTCTCTCTCTTCGGGTTCGCTTCACTCTAGGTGCCCCCCCGCCTCCTCCTCTCCCCCCACTTTATTCTGTGTGACATGTTTCGATCGAAAGTTAATAAAATCCAGTCAGTTAATTAATAATTTGAAGCGCAAGAAATAATGGAGAGTTAATAAAGTTTGTTGGCGGGCGGGTGGGTGTCAGTGGGAGGGGGGCAGGAGTATCTTTGAAGCGACGGGGGTGGAGGGTGCGGGGAGCAGGGGGTGTTACTAAATTGCTGAGACACGACATACAGGTACAAGTTACCTCATTACTCCGTTACTCCCAACCCCTTTATACTTTATAGAACCCTTTACTTTGGTAATGATCTAACTCAACTCACCCTCTCGTTCACCTCTGTCGTATGCTCTCCTCCTCCCGCCCTCCCTGTTGAAGCCAACTAATTTTAGGCAGGCGGCTTTTCTCGCCTCTTCTACGGCCACGTTAACTATATTAAGCGAACAATTGGTGTAGATAGCAAGAAAAGGAAAAGCATCTCTTACAATATTTATTGATAAGGTCCTTAATTAAGATTTAATAATTTATAACGAAATTGATTTTATTTATGTTTTTAGATTATTTGAAGAACAACTTAATAAACAAAAATTCTTCATGTGGTTTATTTTTCTTCTTTTACTACTACAGTAGACTCCTTGTCTAATTAAGCCTTAATAGAAGCAGTTCATTTATTTTAAGTTCGACGGGTTCTATTGCGTCATCATTAGTCACTTGAAATGCAGGAGACCGATGAACTCGTTTGTGATCCACAGATGTTCAAGTACTACCAGCTGTTTTGTTCTTTTGTTGACAGCATAGCCTGTCGTTTGTTTTCCTCCCTTATTCATATGTTTATTCTACAGGATTTATGAGTACGTGATATGTCATTGTAGTTGTGTACCTGTCTTGGATACAATATAGTTGGTGAAGTAAAAAGGTTTTCGGTAAAGCCGTCAAAAATACCGGACCTTTAGTTATATGGTCGATATCAGTTTAAAATTTCATTCATTTAATATTTATTCTTTTTGCACAAAATTAGTTTTATTTTTTTATATGAGCTTTATTTTGTTTTCTTGGTTACTAATAGTAGAAGCTGAACTAATAGTACTGAAAAAGTCTTTAATTAAGCATTCAGAAGGAAAAAAATATACTCCTTAATCTAATATAGCTTCAGTGTAGAGAGACATAATATATTTTCTAATTTTTTAGTAAAAACGAATCCAATTTTAAGTGGAAATAACTTCTGATTTAACCAATTTTGAAAATAATTACTGCATTTATTATTATATGTGTATGTGTGTGTGATGGTACGTGCCACTGGACGCATTTTTTAGTTCCTAATAATCAAATTCATTATGCATTTTTATAATGGAAAACAAAAGAGTAAGTTTTTAAGTAAAATCAGATTAACAAGAGTGGAGGCCTCATGAAATATCAAAACCGAGAAAAACTTTTTTTCTTTTTTTTCAATTTTGCAGTCTTAAATGCATAGCCTCTGCGTGACAAATTTGTCCAATGTTGATTGCAATTAATTTTGAATTAGCCTTGAAAGGAAACAGTTTGGGTCTGAGGGAGACATTTCTTCAAACATTTTGAATTTAGTGTAAACCAAATTGGTTTAAACATTCTTTATTTTATTCTAAAGTGAAAGCTCATTAATATTTATTTAATAACACTCAACAATAGACTAAATAATCAAAAATATTATTTTGGTTGAATGTAAGATTTAAATTTACCGAAATAACACTGATGACCGTCGAAGCCTGCGTGAACAACAAGATTTAAATTATATATATNTTCTTCATCCCTTGAAGTTACACCCTTGTATATCTCTTTAAATATGCGATCGTTTTTATGTTGTAGAAATATATATACAAAATATTTTCAGGAATCTTTTTGGGTTACCACATAAAGAATTTTAAACTACAGAGCTCTTGAGAGGATATTTTTTGTCCTCATACAACAAATACAAGTCCCAAATGTTTCCTCATCATCTCAAAGAAACATACATTCCTTAATCCACATCTTAAATATTTGTCAAAAAGTGAGGGGTCACAGAACATTAAATTACTAATGCCCTTGCACTTTTATAAATTATAAGATGAAAATAATTGTCCCTTTTAGTGTACAGAGCTATAGATTTATTTTCAAATGAATGAAACTTTTGAAGGAGTAGTAACTGAACTATTCCTATTACTCATGTTTCGTTACAGTCAGGTAGTGTGAATGACTGAAGTGTGAATGACACATCTTCCACGCTCAAGTAGGCTATGAACGGCTCCAGGAATTATTTCTCCTGGAGAAGAAATAGGAATGTCCAGTCAGTGCTGCTTGTTTTCAGGAGAACAATCCAATTACCTTAGCCCTTTCAATTTGAACTTCTCAGCTCCTCGCTTTGTCTTCTGTTTCTTTGAGGGTCCTTTTGCTCCAGGGTGTTGGGTAGTACGGGAGATGGGGTGAGTGGACAAAGAAAATGTTCCAGGGAGCACCTACCTTCACGCATTTCTCACTCTTTAATTTTCCTTTCTCCCAACTTGACATCAATGACCTCTTAGTCTTTTGATCTCAAATGTTTCATATTCTCTTTCTTGATCTCTTCGCTCTACTTCTTCTTTATCCCCACGCAGTACACCTGTCTTTCTCTCTACTTTAATGCTTCTTCTCTTTCTCACTTTATTGAGTTGTAATAAAAAACACCTTGTTGGATTTAAGATGAGCCATAATAAACTAAATTCTTTGAGCTTCTAATGAAAGAATTGCTTGTATAACGCATTTTTTTAAAAGAATCTTTAGGTATATCTCTTTTTATTAGTCTGAAACTGAGATTTGCTAAATATTCGTAGAATATTGTATTTGAAAATCTGAAAATTGAAAATTTGACAGAGTTAAGAGTTATACAAAATATGATCATGTAAACAAAAAATTTTATTTATTTTAGTACTAGATTAAAAAAAAAAATGACGAAAGAAAGATTCAGGTATCTTGACCATCCTAAATGAATGCCAACTTTTCTGAATTCATAAAGTGAGTATATAAGTAGCTTAACAAACTGTTATGGGCAATAATCATATAGAACAAAACCCAATTAGAACTAGATGCTTCCAGTAGCACATAAGTAATTCTCTGTTCCAGGTCAATTATGACAGAAGCACAGAAATTGATAAAATAACTGTGTTCTATCATATGGTTTTTAATTCTTATATTTATGTAAGACAATATATTTTATTTCCTTTCATCTACTTTAGTTTCATATCTCTAAAGTACGTTTAGAAAATGATGCATTTAAGTGAAGCTTGAAATGTATTTATATGTTACCTTTGAGTTCAAGGCATATTTTTTAGGGATAAATTGGTTTGGAAAATTGTTGAATACACAAATAAATTAAATTATAACATACTGTTTGCTAAGAAGTAAAATATTGCCAACTCCTTTTTTAATAGTAAAATTAGATGTTGAAACATAATTTATAACTTTGTTATCAATTAGAAAAATGTGTATGAATATCTATACTGCCATACCATCTTAATCCACAAGCACAGACCTTGTCTTCCAACTCCAACCCCTACAACTCTCCCTTCGGTTTAGAGTGGTCTCATCGGTCACCTTCTTTCTTCATGTGATTGTCATTAATGTCATTTTTTTTACTATTCATTGTAATCAAATTACAATTTTTTTTCTATTTTTAACAGAATGTAATATGTACATAAAGGTTAGAAAAAAAAATATATATACATTAGGATACTTTTAATGAAATGGGTAGCTGTATATAGCGTCTACCCTTGTAACCCTAAGAGTTTTGTTGACTTATTAATTAATTTTAGAGTGGTTTTTGTAGAAAAATGGAACTCTTTATTCTGTTACGCCGGACTCGAAGAGTTAGTCCGAGCTGAAAATTGAAAAAAAAAACAACAGTAAATTGCAAGATTTAGTGACAAGACTGTTCTTCTGCTTTAAATACGGAGTAACCTAATACTCTTTAGAGCCCAAGTTTTTTTCCGACTCGCTCCACAGCTCTTAAGCACAAAGGAGTGGGATAACAAACTTTGAAAGCGATAAATTAGAGAGGTTACTTAGCGGATAAGTTTCCCTGACTCCGCTGATATTGTTTTGGAAGTGTAAAACTCGATTTCTTAACTTTTTCCAGTGTACTCACTAAATTCACGAGATGTAGTCCAATACGATGAGTGGCCTTCACTCCAGGCAGAGGCGATAACCGATATGAATAGTATCTGCCGCTTATGTGGACATTTCATCTTGATGATGAGGAAAAACTAGTTTACGAAAATCAGATTAATTTTGGTTAAGATTATGACGAAGCTTTCTGATAGGTATCTACACTGTATTTAGGTACATAGATGAATTCATTCCTCTGAGATTTTTGATATCCTAAAACTACTAAAAAACCGAAGAGAATACTCATTCAAATCCTTATTACTCCCAAAAAAAAAAAAAACAACTCCACAACAATTAAATTTAGTGCCATTCACTAAGGTCTGTCTTGTAAGACTAATACCTGTATTTAGAGGAAATTATGTATTAACTTGATAAAATGTATTTTTCGAAACTATTTCCATACTCTCAAGAGCTTGTCACACAGGACCTACGTAATCTAGTAATAAACAAAAAATGATATAGAATAGAATGAAAAAATTTTTCTGTCCCAGCCAGGACTCGAACCTGGATTTCCTGCTTGCTAGGCCGGAATGTTTCCATTACACCACCGGGATAAACTATATTTTGAGGTTTGCACAAAAAAAAAAATTGTAAATCATGAAACAGTCCTGTGTGTGTTTGTCATTTGATATGCGAGAATGCTCTTCCACGACAGTGGTTTAAGCAAGAGTAAATTTCATAACAGATAAATGACAGTATTCCTCAAGATACTTTGAGTTCTAGTGGCAAGTCGAGTTGTGTCTCACAAAATTTGTCACGCAAGAGTTAAGTATTTAAACAGCCGTATTCCATTGCATTTGCAAATTATTAAGACTAAATGGGAAAATTTCTTTCTTTCTTCATCCCTTGAAGTTACACCCTTGTATATCTCTTTAAATATGCGATCGTTTTTATGTTGTAGAATATAAATGTCATCAAATTGCACATAACATATATTAAATTTTCTCAGTGCTAGTAATAACGAAGATATTAAGTTTCACTCTAAAATAATCTGTTCCAAAATCTTCGCACAATAATAAAACTTTGAGAAACCATATGATCTCACGTCTCAACAAACTACAACATAATTGTGAATGAAGATCCACATCTTGATCCAATATAAAAGAACCTACCAAAGTCCTGGGAAGATTCCAGGGTAGCAAGTGCGTTGTGCAGGGGTGGGAGTGGCTTTCGTTACACCCCCTTGGAGTTCGGCCCCTTTGAAGTGAGCGGATTGGGGTGTGTTGAGGTCTCTCTTGAGCCCCAACGTCCGTCCATCACTCCATCTGTTCCATACAGATATCATCACCGATTACGACCGCGATAGCTATCACATACTTTGATAAAAATTTTTTCCCAGTAGGATTGAATCCATAATTATAACCCCATTGAAGAAATTGTTTTTTCTAGCAGAATTTCTCATAGGAAAACAAAGCTATTATGATTGACTACAACATGCGTTTTTTTTTAAATTTCAACAGATATTCCCCCATCTTACTAAAAATATTTAACTAATAAATTTTCTATTAGCAAACCGTAAGACCGTTTCGTTTTTGGCTGCAATAAGAGGGTGTATGAGGGAGAAGCTGGCTTAGTAAGAGACCAATTGAAGCAATCAGTAATACAGTAAAATTATTAAACATAATTATTTTAGTGCAAGGGAACAGAATAAAAAATCTATCTGTCCCAGCCAGGACTCGAACCTGGATCTCCTGCTCCGGGCCGGTGCATTTTCCACTTATGCTACCAGGACAAGTCTGAGAAGTTATTAAATTCCCCGCACTAGAGTCCAGAGTCAAAAATTAAAAATTGGATTATATACCACAAAAAAAATTTATATTATTAAACATAATTCGGTCAAAATGTAATTATATTACATATTTTATTCTATATCAAAATTATAATGTAATATTTTTGTGAAAACATTTAAAGAACATAATTGGCTTAAAAAGAAATTATTTTTATAAAGTTATTTATGTTAAATAAATATTGTACGCTGTTTAAAAAAAAATTAATACGGTCTTAACTACATTGCTCCCTTTTCGGCCCGTCCAGTGCAAAGCATAATAGTTTTATTTATTTACTCATAGTCCTTTCCACCTTTTAATATAAATTTCATTTACCCTTATTTTTTTTCACCTGTCTTAATTGAGTATTATAGGTGATAAGAGATAGTGATAAGGACTAGAGATCCTTGTTCAGGAGAACACGAGGCTATTTCTGTTCAGTCCGTCCTCGAGTATCATATTAAAATCTGCTTACAAGGATTGGACTTGGAGTTATGATGAGACGACTGCGGCAAAAGAGAAATTTCGAATAAATTATGTATTTGTTCAGTAGGGTATTGAGACTTCTTATTAGGATAATTCGGTTCATGAAACCGAATTATTTGGTCCAAATACAGTTTTGTCGAGTGCCAGTTCGCTCTGTTCTGTGATCTGTTTATCCCGCTTGAGTAGTCTGTAAATAAATTCGCTACCTCTTGTGAGGTCAAGTTCCCTGACTTTTCTAGAATGGAACTTTTATTTTCTTGATTTTAGTCAAGAATGAAACCTAAGGGAGAGCAAAGGTTGAAATTTGACAATTTGATTCAATTTGACAGTAGCAAGACGTCTTTGAGGGGTAAAGGAGCTATTTTAAATTGCTTCCTTTTTTTTTCCGTTGCAAATGATTTAACAATACTTTCATTCTTTACTGGTCAATAACAACATCCACTATCTATCATAATTTTCTTGTCATTATCTATCATTAGTGCGATAAATGTGGGTTAAAATAAAATTAACCCTGTTTTAATTATTGAGCATACAGTTATAGGAGGCCTGAATGATGTCGAATTTAACTAATGTCCTATACCTACTGTAACTACTACTTGGGATCTGGGAATTCAAATATGGACTTCCCATTGGCTTTGTCTGCACGCTGTGACTATTCATAAAAGGGATATTATGCGATGAGATTTTGAATGCTCAATAGGATTCTGGCATATCAATGTGTTTTTGTGGCTAATCGTATGTAGCTATGTGGAGTAACAAGCATCCAGAGACTCATGTGGTTAATCTTAACCTCACGTTGTCACAGCAAAAGCCACGACCAGCCCGACGCTCCTACACGGAATTTGACACAAACAATAACTTAGCAATGACTAGAAGGCTGCTGGCGTGCCGCTTTATAACTGCAAGGAAGTAGGCCTAGAAGAATCCAATACCTATTTTTACTAACTCTAATTTCCTTTAAGAGGTGGCTCTTTCCCGTACAGGTCTGGTACCCTTGTTTCACACTTTGCTAGCATTTAACAATACCTATCAGAAGAGAGTAAGGTTTTTTATTTTACCACTAGGCGAAAATTTTCGTATGTAAGTCAATAAAACAGCTGCAATGCAGCGCTACGGGTTCGAGTCTTCCATAGCTGGTGCAAGCTTCAATCGATAAATAAAAGCTTGACCTGAGCCATAGATGTTTAGTATGTTGTGTGTACCTGTAGATAGCTACACCATCCATACTTCCTAGTGGTCGATAATAAGGCTAACATTTAACACTTATGTATGTATATATATATATACATATATATATGTG
>KZ809427.1:94179-105090 GCA_000696205.2 Oncopeltus fasciatus
GATTTTTAAAAATCTCTCTTTACAACTCTCATTCTCTTTTCAGCCCTGAAGAAGCCATCACATGATGTGCGAAAGCTCGGCAAATAAGAACAATTTGACTCGGTCCAACCCGGAAGATGAAATGGTAAATACATCTGACGACCGACGAAGCCTACGTGAACAACGGATGCAGGATCCCTGAATGGCTAGGATAACAACATACTAGATCCCTATGCGGAGATACGAAGTTTTATTTAAGTTCCTAATGAAATATTTGTACTCTCTCTACTGTATTCTAGGAGTAGGACAGGACCATTAAATAATTTTTACAATAAAGTAATAATAGTAATAAAATACATAAAAAATATAAATCACATATATCTAAAAGAGAATAATAATCAGTTATTCTTAACCTATCTGTCTTTGTAACCCAATAGGTTAAGTAGATAACTTAAGTGCCCAGGGGGTCACGAAGTTATCTACTTTTGAGTTATCGAAAGGATTGTAGAGAGAGAAATTTGTTGTCAAAGATTGTACTAATAGGCAAGAGTGACAGGGAGAATGGAGGGGAAATTGAGTCACTGTTTATTAAGGAATTAAAATCATTGTAGTGGATATAGTTGTGCATATAACGAGGATTATATGGATTATGAATACGATTCATGAATGAATGGATTCGAATTTTGGACAACCAAGGAAGGCTAAGCGGTTTTCAAGGTTGAAGCATTATTTGTCCGATCGGTCTTACTAAAATCTTATCGAGGGTCAATTTGTTATTTTATATTTGATAAGTTAGTTTAGGCTTATTAGTTTTTAATTTGGTGCAAAGTATCTTTTAAGCTCAGGCATCTAAAGTAAGTTTAAAAAGATGAAACTTGAAGTTGAGGCCAGAATATGTGGAATAGAGTTAAATTTCCCAATTTATTTTTAGAATAATCTTTCCTTTGCTGGAAATGTATTTGATTTCATTAGGCCTAATACACTACTTACCCCACCGTATCTGACTACCTTCTTGGATAATCTATGTTCTTGTTGGATATTGGAAGTTGTTTTATGATCTGAATGAGAGAAAATGATTAATGAACCATCATTAAATATGAACCAGGGATCACTTGTGTTGGCGGGAATGTCAGCTGTGTTAAGAGTGAAAAATAGCCCGAGCACACAACCCTGTGGGACTCACTTACCCTAGCTGATGTGATTTCGCACCCTGAAGGAACAATTTGATAGTTATAAAATAATTCCTCATGCCGTAAGGAAATTGAGATATTACCGTTGTTACCATGACGTTTCAAGAGATTTTATACAATTAATACTTAAAAAAAACAAAAAAAATTGTGATTTGTTCAATATTTAATATTATTAAACGTGGTGAGTTAATTATTGGCTGCAATACGCCGAGAACAAGGGGAGATCACAGTATAAAACTAATAATAACTAGCATTATGAAAAAAAAAAATTACAGAGAAAAATGTAATTTTATGACATTAAAAAAGATCGCGTATGAGAGAGACATATAAAAATGAATTAAAGTTTTTATTTTTGAAATACATACATCAAATTAAGTATTCTGGCTTTTTATTGCAGATTACTGAATTAATTCATTTTTGGGTAAGATTATATCAGGTAGAGGGGTTTTCAAAAAAATACTTATTAGCTACGTCACAAATAGCTCAGAAAAAGTTATTATTAGATAAAAAGGTAAAATATAATTTTCTTTAAATAATATTGTTATAAGTTTTACGATAATTAGGTAGAAGATTCCTTGGCAATATAGAACAAATTTTAAAGGGTTTTCCTTTTATGCTCATTGCTCTCTTCAGCAAACAATATATATTTCATCAGAAGCTCTCATTGATGGGAACTTAAGAAATCTTTATTGTTTACACACCTTGTGCGCGACATTTTTGTTATAAATTAGTAACATGAATTATTCTACTTTATTGTAATTTTTCCTTCTTTATTGCGGCCAGCTTCACTGATTTACTGAGGAAGAAGTTTTATCTGCCTTTCTTAGGCATCTTTTGCTGAATTTTTCTTGTACTAGTTTTGGTACAAATAAAGATTGTCCCGAATTTTCTCTGTTTACATATATAATTTTTTTCTCGGCATGGAAAATGAATAATCTCTGGCGCTTAATTCGTAGTAATTCTCATTATTGAAAAAGTTTTCGCTATACTGGAGCTAAGATGGAAATTTTTATATTATTTAATTGTACCACGTGAAAGCGATGTTTTAATTATAATAAAGAGTCGTATCAAATTGACGAGTTATCCTTTCGCACAATTTTTTATTTATTTTGTAGCTGAGCGCTTTTGTGATTTTTTATTCCATGATATGAGCCCATGAATTAAAAACTCCCCAGTTTAGGTGCAAGTGACTCTAGTAAGAGAGATATATTGAGACTCTCTTATGCACCTAAACTGGTGGATTCCTAATTTCTGAGCTCACATCATGGAAAAGTAAATCCCGAAATCGTTCTGATAATTAATAAAGAATTTTGTGCTAAACAAGGACTCATCAATTTGATACGACCCTTTATTTATTATTATTATTACCCCCTTACAAAAATGAAATTTATAAACTCGACAAGTAGTATGGAGCAATTTCGGGTGACAGATTAATACAGGATTAGAGGTGTTGAGTTTCATAACTAATTATGCTTAA
The DNA here is from genome assembly GCA_000696205.2 of Oncopeltus fasciatus. Lineage (NCBI taxonomy): Eukaryota > Metazoa > Arthropoda > Insecta > Hemiptera > Lygaeidae > Oncopeltus > Oncopeltus fasciatus. The sequence continues at coordinate 96,826 of KZ809427.1, forward strand.
TATAACAAAGAACTGTAGAATTGAAATAATTATAAAACGGAAGTCCAACTGTTAAAGGAATAAATAACATGAGTTCCTGTTACCTAACTAGTTACTTACATGCTCACAGGGGTGTTACAATTTCAGCGACAAGTATCTACAGCTGAAGGGGTTGTTTACATGATAAAGGATTGTGATAACTCTCTTATCAGATATAATTACCTTAGCTACCCCTATCGTGCTTCGTTTGCTTCTCACGCGAGCTGCTCACAAGAGCCCTTCTAATAGTCACCCCTCACCAATCTGACGTCTGAATCAACAACATCCAACAGCGCCCAATTCCCATTGTATTCGGGGCCAAACAGGAGAGAGAGGAGGAGACGTCCAATTCTCCTGGTAACATCTTTTAGTATCTCCCATAATATGAACTACATGTATAACAAATGCAGGAGATAAAATAATATATTACATATTGCTTCAATTATATTCGGAAATTTATTCATTAGACTACGGTCTAAAAGATTAAAACGATTTTTAATGTAAATAAAATTCGTTTTTCAAATAAATAAGCCGGGAAACTTAAAGAATTGAGCTCATTTTTTTTTTTTACAAAGCTTAAGTATCTTGCATAGATTCTCAAACATCCTCTTTATTATTCATTTTTCTTCTACAAATATAGATGAAAAATGTTAAAGATTTTCTTTTTACTTTTTTTTTTACAAGAAAAACACATATTTTTTAGCATTAATACTATTTAATTGCAACTACTCTGTTTAAAATCGTACTCAGGATGAAGGTCATCATCAATGTGCAGCAAATAAGTTTAGGCATTAAAGCCCAGGAGGTCGCTAGGCCATCTCCGTTTAAGTCGCCGGGGAGGATTGTGGCAATTGGAGTCCGACGACAGGGATTGGGCATATAAATTGCGATGAAATTGGAGTTTACTATGGAAGAGCTTAAAGCGGGTGGAGGTAAGGTCTTTGGCAAAAGGAATATTAAAGTCGTGATGAAGGGTAGAGTTGGACACATAATATGGAGCGTTAGCAATTATTTTAAGAATTTTGGACTGAAAGGATTGTATTCGTTGGATATTGGAAGGCTTAGCGGCGCCCCACAGTTCTGCACCGTAGGTTCAGATTGGTCGTATAATGGTCTTGTAGATGGTCAGTTTATTTTCTAATGTGAGGTGTGAGCGCCTATTTATAAGGCTGTATAAGAGTCCGTGGCGTCTATTGAGTTTGATTTTAGTATGTTCATAATATGTAGAAACGATATTCTTTTTTTTTTTTTTTTTTTTTTTTTTTTTTTGGAGGGGATGTGATGGCAGAAAAAATTAAAAATCATTTGATTAAGAACTGATTCATTTAAATGAGAAGATTGATATTGATCATGTTCAGAAGACCCTGTTGGATTTGCTAATTGCACTTAGTGGGGAAGGCTGAGAGCCCGCCGTTGTAGGGGTGTGAGGGTGACTCTCATCACACCACTCGACATATCAAAGCGACACCCAGCTGAAGTTACATCCGGGAGACAGGTTATTCTTCCTCGGAGGAACGACTTGCAACCCCTCTAGTTGTACAAGAAGTGCTGAATTGAAAAGCAACACTACTTAATAGAGGCAAATAGAATGAGGTTGTCAACTGGAAGGATGTATTGCTCTCAGCTTGAAGCCACAGGACTAAGTGGGAGCATGCCAAGTTCCCTACTTTATGAGGACACTCATTCTATTACATAAAGTGTGATGTGGCAATCATCTTTTTTTTATGTGTGGGATTTAAATTTATGGGATGTGTGGTAACCTGTATTTAATAAAAATAATTATTTATTTTCAGTGTATATTTTAAATTAATTTTTATGTTAATTACATCTGACCTACAGTAGAATAAAAATTATCTTTCAGAAAAAAATTATGAAATTACTAAGAAATTTAACGTGAAAAACTCATGCCTCAAATTTTAATAAATTATTCAAGTGAAGAGTCCTGCACAATAGAGTGACTTCCCATTATCTCTCTTAGGGTGGTGTATTTATCCCAGGTCTACCCTCTAGTATACACAATTTTTTTTAATAGGGTCAGGGGGTTACCCCCTTAAGATATAGATGAAAAAAATCCATACAACTATGAAAATACAGACTCCTTAGTAGAAATGATAATTTATTAATTATTAAAAAAGGAGACTTAATATNTTATAAAATTATAGTTTCATATAATTTCATATTTCATATTTGCAATTTATATTAATTAAGAAACAAGACTGTATCAATTGTCTGATATTTCTTTCAGACATCTGAGTCTTCTTTCCCCCAGTGTTCTATATTTGTCGCCTTCAAAACTTTTTTGAAGAGATAAACACTCATTAGAAATTGCACGCTCTCGCTCTCTTTTTCAATGGGATTTTTTTCTTCACCACGCGGTATGGATATAAATTGTAGGCCAATTTCCGTTTCAAGAAACTTAAATTTTAATTCAAGGTTTCTTATCTCAATTACTCAATTTTATTGTTGAAGATTGGATTTGTTTATAATAAATCCATCGCACAACTAATATAGAAGAAATATATGATTTATGTATACAAGATTTCTAAATTAAAAAAAATAGGAATTTTCAATATAGACATTCGCGTCTTATAGAAAAGTATTTTCGTAAATTCTAGTAAAATCTGGATCCATGGAAATCATGTTTGCTAAGAAAAAGTAATTCGATTTATCTTGGCCTGTCTAGAACTTTCCATACAGTTACAAAAGCTGCTCGCCAGCAGCCTTCCACTCAGTGTCAAATTCTGTGTCAGATCGCGTGTCTTCCAGCGTCAGGCCAATTTTACTATTTCTGATACAAATACTCTTCCAATTAATTACCGATTTTATTTATTAAATCTTTAAATTTTGTATGGAAAAAACAAACAAACTTGAATTTATAATATATATATTACGATACCAATATCAATTAGGATATTTACTGAATTCTCAAATATATGTATGCATATATATTTTATTTATTAACTTACTGTAATTAATAATTCGCTACTTTTCCCTTTAGGTTTTTATCAAACATGAAGCTTCTTGAAACCATCACAAATCTTCAACATTAGTATGTAAGTACCTTTCAATCTATAACATTTAATAAAAATTATTCATGCGTGAATTCCTGTATAAATCGTTCAAACTATTTTCAGTAGAAATTATGAAGTAGAAGTTAATTTAAATCGTTGTAAATATTTAATTTTCTGAATGCCTTGAACCATTTTATTTGAGAGCTTAACATATTTATTTATTTTAATAAATTTGATATACACAATATATATATACGAAAAATTTTAATTTTTAAAACACTTCGTTTTCCGAGCTCACACTAGGATAAGAGTTCATGAAGAGGTTTGAAAAAAAATCTCTGAAAATAAAATTTTCGCCCTAGTGAATAGTAAGTAAGCATGTACTTACTATATCATATAGAGCCGTCATTTTTAATACATTTCAATCATCGTTTCATCGATTACTTTTTGTAAAAAGTGAATTCGATAAAAGTGAATTTGTATGACGACGGCATGTAAATATGGAACCTTAATTCATTAATGAAAAGAGGTAGCAGTAGATACAAACTAATCCCCTCAGGGAGCCATTTTTTTTTTTTTTTTTAGTTTACACCCAATAATGTTTTAAATCTGTGAACAAGGTTAGTTAAATTTGACAACCGTGCATTGTACCTGTATCTCGCCAATAGATTGGGATTTACAGATAGCATTGATTTTTAGATTACTTCTATAATAAAAATGGCTGCGGAATCACATCGGACGCTTGTCAAAGCTTACGGCCCAATCACAATGCTTCGACTGGTTTAAGAAGTACAAATCTGGCGGGTCCGATGGCAGAAACGAAGAACGTGGAAGACCATACAAAAAGTTTAAAAGGTCATTTTGAAGCTTTTTGGATGATAATAATCCATGAGTATCCATGAATGAGTATCATACTCATGCACAATTTGTACATAAATTAAATTTTACAAAATCCATTCCTTTGAAAGTCCCTCACAGACGGACTGAATGACTAGAAAACCTTCTTTTTTTTTAAGGTACATTGCTCTTGGGATCGAGACTGACAATGAAAGTACAAAATGTACAAAATCATGGCTAACTGGTGGTAGAACTCTAAGGGTGAGATCAACTATGAGCTGCTAAAACCTAGGGATACTGTAGCAACTGATCACTACCGTCAGCAGATGATCGCTTTGAGTCTAGCTCTGCACAAGAAGAATATCGAGAAATGTCACACAAAGTGGTCCTACTTCATGCCAATGCCCCGTCACACATGGAAAAACGGAGCGAGGTAACGATCAAGGCGTTCGGTTTGACAACTGCAGTCACTGGAGTACTACTTGTGCACTGGAGCACCGATGGCACATGGACTAGTTGAACGGCGCTTCACTTCTTAAAAGGATGTACGACAGAACCTTAGTGACTAGTTTGACTCAATTAAGGAAAAATCATTATGTGAGGAATATAAAAATTACCAGAGAATTGGGATAAATGCGTAGATAGTGATGGACAAAGATCTGCCGCCTAAGTGTAATACCTGCCAAGTTCACCTAACAATCCAGCACATCATAGAGGTTTGCCCAGTTTATCAGAATTACTGCACTAGGGAAGACATTGGAAGAAATATGGCAGAGTGCCTTGGGAACAACCCCTCTACAGTGGATGGGCTGTTAACTTTCTTAAAAAAGCAGGTATAGCCTGGAAAATCTAAATTAAAGAATGAGATATTATTTATTATTTTAGTTAGTAATAATTTATTTATTATAATTTATTAAATATATAATAATATTTAAATAAATAAAAAATCCTGATTCCTGTATTTTATTAACTGATTTATAGTGGACATATTAGGGGATGTTTATAGGGCGTAATAAGCTAGAAGTTGATTGCCCTACAATCTACTACTACTACTAGTGATGGACTGCACTTGGAATGAAATACTATGCATGAGTTTAACACAATAAGCAAATATATTTTCTATTAAACAATTTCCGTTTCATAATTAGACATCAAAATCATCTCAGAATCTCTAGATTTGCCTGGTTTCTATGTAGTGTTTCAGTTACCAAATATCAATAATAGAAGTACAGAGTTATAGCTTCGAAGAATGCAAGCTCGGGGGGACTTCTAGATACTGTGCAGAAAATTTGCATATCTAGTTTTTAAAATTATTATATTTTAAGATTTTATAAGCCCACTTAAAATTGTGTATGGACAACTGGTCATTTTGTGTTAGTGTGACTGAATTTTTGAATATATATAATATATATACTTACAGTCTAAAAAAATTAGAAAAATTAACTTTAATATGTAAACTACTCTATGCTTATATAAAATATTGTCTTTAAAAAGTTCTAAAAATTTGAAAGATTTGTTTATTGAGTGTATTATAGTGACTATCATTGGTGTCTAGTTGGTACGATCGGAGAGAATATCGAAACAAATCATGAATGAAAAAAATATATGATTTCATTAATAACATTAATAGATTTCACTGTTGAATAATAATAATAGCGGTTGGAGTGCGTAAATCGCGTGTACCGAGTTACATAAATAATTACCTACTACCTAGAGTGAGCTAGTATGATACTAGTACCTACTAGCGAGGCACTATGATAACCTTACGCTAACCCCATCGGATTAATATGATTCGTTTTCAAATCATAGTGAATCATACGCAGGACCGATCATTCTTCTGCTGAAAAACTACCCAATTGCATATACAAATTTACATATTATGTGCGTAAGACAAGTGAGGAACACTAGGCACTAGACCCTCAGGGTCCGTTAAGACTACAAAAAAAGTTATATATAATAATTATGTCAAAATAAAAACTAATGAATTAGAACAATTCATGAGAGGGAACAGAATAAAAATCTATCTATCTATAGGCAGATAATCCTTCATTAAAAAAATACATTTTTTTATTTGTGTTTTTTTGGATCTACCTCGACCGAACCCCAACTAAAATCATCTTAGAATAATATCTACGGTCAACAAACTCTCTCTTTAAAAATCTATCTGTCCTCGCCAGGAATCGAACCTGGACTCCTGCTATCCGGGCCTGGTATGCTGACCGTTACACCACAAGGACCAGCTAGATATCTCACTCAATTCCCTCTTCACTAGCGAGAGCCTAACTTACGAGATATCTAGCTGGTCCTTGTGGTGTAACGGTCAGCATACCAGGCCCGGATAGCAGGAGATCCAGGTTCGATTCCTGGCAAGGACAGATAGATTTTTTATTCTGTTCCCTCTCATGAATTGTTTATAATTTACGTGGGATAAAAAACCACAACCAAAATAAAATATTTACTAATGAATTAGATGTAGTATAATACACAAGATATTATAAAATAAATAATTCGAATAATTTATTTAAATCAACTGTAAATTTTTACTGACTAGGTCATTATGAAATTGAAGGAACTTAATTCGAAGGGCTTACAGCAATTATTAAAAATTAATTAAGAACACGTTAAGAAGAGGAAAAAACTCCCTCAATTATGTTTTTTTTTTTTTTTTTTTTTTTTTTTTTTTAAGTTATCGTTGGGGGAATATTGGGAGGAGATATTGGAAGAGGGGAGAATGGTGTCTGTCGAGGCGGAAGCAGTCAAGAGGCCGTGTAAAATGAACGCAGCTAACGAGTTGGCGGCACGGCGGAACTTGTCTTGAAGATCTTCCCAAATTGTCCTTCCTCTCGGTTTTTTCTACGTCACATAATCGTTAATCTAAAGGCCTCTTTAATCTGATTTTAATTTGCGAAGGCGGAGTCCTCGAGTTAGGTCCTCACTCCTTCGGAACTTTGTCAAAAATTCATAATTCCATTTGGACCGATCTTAAGAGCAACCCAAAAGCGCAATTCAACCTAAAGTCGGGCTGTGGGTGTGGCAATGATAGCTTCCAGGTTCTCTTTAAAAAATATCAGTATTTTCTCAATTATCCGTCTTAAGATAGCGAAACTAACTATAATAATAATAATTTTACACTCCATTATTCATTACATCATTTATTATTTTAACAGGAAAACAAGTAATTGACACAACTTTTGAATAATTTCAACGTTCAAAGTTCACGGACACTACATAAGAGATACGACAAATAAATTCCGTTAATATTTTTATGCTCATACACGCACCTACTCAGACAAAAACACACACAAACACAAATACATACATATATGTGCGTATACATACATACATGTATGTCTTTAGGTGCTGAAGAGTCACAAATTAAAATAAATATATACCAGATTTTGTATTTAAGCATATTTTTGCCTTCCGTCGAATGAGTTCGTTAATAGCCAAAGTCAGTCGAGGTCTAAGGGGTCTGAAATTAATACCAAATTGAAAAATCTTCCATGTCTTTGTTTAGAGAATTTTTTTTTTTTTTCAACAAAACTTTATTATTAATTACTTTCTACATGTTGAGATTATTTATTAGAGATAAAATAAACAGTAAAGATTGAAATTGGCGTTAAACTTAATTTTAATTATTTTGAGTTCTATAATATTTTTGCAAAAAAAAAAATTTAAAGGATATTAATGAAGAAATTAGAAATGTACTTTTTATTTTTAATTTACTGTTGAATTACAAGAAAAAAGTGCATTGTTCTTTCAAAAATGATGAAATGGCCAGTAAGATAGGATATATAACGCGGACACATAAATTTCTTTCCTTCGGTCTTTTTAAATGAAGATATACATTTCTATCATGTTTATAAGTAACTAATTTTATGTTAAATATTATATTCACTGAACCAATTCTTAAAATAAATAATGCACTTTTCCAGTTATTAGTTTAACTAAAATGGGAGTAAAATTAAAAAATTGTTTACGCAGGATTTTTTATAGAAGTGATTTCATTTGCACGTCATCTAATTTGGTAATCGCAGTAGATTGCAGACAACAAGCTCCTTAACGCACTCACATAAAATTTTCTATGATTCATCTTACATCCTTCAAAACACTTCGGGGATATTGATTACTATATCAAGGAAAAAATAATTAAAATGTTCGACTTTGATTAAGTATTACAAGTTGAAATATTAATTTGACATTCATAAATATAGGATTTCATTTGCTTTGAGTTTAATTTAATGAATTTTCACTGTTCCGGAGGCCATTAAAACATTCCAATCCAACTTCTTTGAAGTCCATCCACGCTGAAGATGATCACTTCGATCCAGAATTAAGTACTCTACCTCTGAAGTCGGCAACCTAACTCCAGCCGACCCCCCCCCCCCCCCCCCCCCCC
>KZ809428.1:33037-43129 GCA_000696205.2 Oncopeltus fasciatus
GTCCCCTTGGATAATGGATATCCAGAAGAAGCCAAACACATATTTAAAATATATTTCTAAAAATATTACTATTCATTTCCAGCGGGAACCCTTTGATATTCCTTACTGGTTTTAGCCTCGTCATGGACAGGCTTTCATGGAGAAACAGAAGCCTTATCAGTGCCATAGGTGTTTAAAATGCGTTACTACTTTTAGAAACCTAAATGGTTGCATGAGGAGAAATATATAATACATCACCAAATAAAGGGGACGGAAATCGGATGTTTATGGTCATGGACTCCTGATCCAAGAGAGCCTGACAGATAATACTCTCTGTGTACAGTTAACGACTTAAATGCAATTATAACACGCTTTCTCTAGTGCGTCTTGGGTCACGAAAAAATACGTCCATTATACATGTTTCTCTCCAAGGTCTTTAAGTTCTGTAGCGAGACTAATTGTGTTTTAATACACACCAATGGTGTAATTATTCTGGTTGAATTGTGTTAAATGTTCTCGTAGTTGGAGGCCGGTTACACTAAAGTAACACCTACTACTACACCAGTAATTAACTGTTACTCCCAGGCGGGCTTTATGGTTATTTACCTCTGATGCTACGTATCCATTAGTGGAGGGATTGGTCTAGGAGGATTTTGAAAGAGCCCTGATGGACATCCCTGGAAGAGATAATGTTTAGACTGTGGGCTCTGTCAAACATGATCCGAATGAGAAGGGATGCGACAATGGCACGGCGACTCAGCAGTTCGGCAGGGGAGGAGTGGATGAACCGGATCTGCCGCGGGATTATGATAATAATTGGAGCCATTGTAGGAAAAATCCGCGAGTCACACGCTCACTCTGGTGGGTGTATGAATGAAGATGGCCCGCCTGCGTGGGCTGGGCATTGTGTCCAGGACATCTCATACTTCTCCGCCTGGAATTAACCTGCTTATCTATCACAGTCAGGACCTGAATATGTTTCCGTCCCAAGAGACCGTCCTATTATCCATATGGGGAAAGATAATGTAATACTCTAAAACGCATTTATAATATGGTAGTTATCGCTATCATCAAATATTAAAAAATTTTGTCAATGAAAAAAACTTACCTCTTTGCTAAGTAAAGCTAAAAAAATATTCCAAATTATTAATATATATTTTTAGTATGTACTATAGTACATTCACATGAAAACAATATTATAATCAATATTTTTAAAATCACGTATTATAAATGTACTAGTGAATTTAGCAAGGGATCATCCCCTCCTTTATTTTCAAGAAAGATAAAACAAATGAACTGTTTGGATTTCTTCGCGCCAACTCTTTCATGTAACTGGCTAAAACTAGTCAAAGGGATGTTTAGACAGTGTTCTAGTTTTAAAAGTAGAATAATTTCAAAAGCAATAATTTCTTCGTCGTCGTTAATTTCCTAACGAAAAGCTATTGAATATTTATGAGTATAAAGTAATTCCCAACCATTTGAAACCTATAAAACTTCCCAATAAATAAACATTTCAAATTTTTTAAATTTATTATTCGTAACTTAATTTGTGATAGTGTAATGAATTACATGTTTTTTTGTATTTAACTTTTCCTCAGAAGAGAACTGATTGAAATAACTGACTGAGAACAGGGGAATCTACAAAGCCAAAGTATGAGGGACTAGGGGAAAAGGTCGGCACAAAATTACATGGGAGAATGAAGTGATGGAAGGTTTTCGGAAAGAGAATCCACTTGGAAGACCACAAAACTTGGAAGGGCTCTACAGACTTCATCATCACACTGTATAAATCTGTTCCTTTGAGGGGGGGAAAAGATGATGAATGAGATGATGGTAACCTAGGAGTTATAGAGATGGTACTTCTTCGGAATGGAATCCAACTAAGCTAAGCTAGCGAAACCTACAGAATCAAGGAACAAAGGGAGAGAGGACAAGGGATAATAAGAATTTCCTTTGAGTTAACACATGAGGGGCATCTGTCAAGTTAATCTTACCAAAGGAGACCATCAGAGTCCTCTATAATTCATCTTCTAACTCAAACAAGTACCTCTTTAATAATTTTTTTAATAACATATATTTTTGATTCCACATAGAAAAAGAAGTAGAATTTCCTATAATTAACAATGAAAGTCATTAAATTTATGTTGTTACTCACTAAAAACAAAAATGTCAGTAATTTAAAACCAGAAACTAACTTTATTTTAAAAATTCAAAGAATATATTAATAATATAATGGTAAATAATAATAAAAATTGGGATGCAAAGACTCATATTCTGTTTTTGAAGATTACAGAGGACCATAATCTAAAGAGCACCCTAGATTCTATTTACTTTTGGAAAACCTTTTAAATTTCAATCAACATATACTCATCCCTATCTCTCTCTTTTTTATTTTTACTTTTTAAAAATGATAAATTAAACTGAATATGTAATATATAGTTTTTGATTTTCTAAATTTAAATTCATTTTGAAATACGTTTAGGTATTACAGTTACTTTTGAATTTCTCAAGGTTGGAATACGTCAGACTTGAGAGTAATGAGACAGTGAGAATCTATCTAAATGTAAATGACAATGCGCAGTTTGCTAGTTTAGTTGATGCATAGCTAGGGTTCAGTAGTAACAATTACTAAAGATGTTTATGAAAAATGCATATACTGTCTTTGGTAAATTGGAAAAAAAGGCAGTTAAAAAAGGGTATCTAATCCCGCGTGATACTCGTAATTGTGTTCCATTTAGCGGACAATACACATATCGACATTTTCAATTTTCGAAGTATTATTTGACATTTAGCACGTATATTGCTAGGTAATTTTGGAAATCGGAGTAAATATTTCCATAAACCCAAAAATTAATGTTTTTTTTTATTTTTGTTACTAATTAGAAAATATGTAATTTTCTTTAGTTTTTTAAACATGTTATCGAAATATCGTACAATAAATAAATTTTTGGAAATTAAATATTTTGTATTTGCTTGTGTAAAGTAAAAAGAAAAAAGAAAGATTTAAATGGTATTTATATTTATATATCTACTTTGAAAAAGATTGTTTCATTCTTTCTTATCAAAAAAAGATGGGAAATTTTTTGATAAAGGACACCCACCCTAAAAATTACAGCTTTTTACGTGTGTATTAGAATGAGTATATGAATGAATATGAAGCGAAGAAAAAGAGAGAAACATTAAACATTAATCGTGCCCGATCTACTAAATACATTTAATGATTAGACTGTTAACTAAAAGGAAATTGGGGCCTATGGGCCGCTCATGGGATGTATTTGAGTAACGCAATCATGGCGCTGCGGGTTCAAAACCCGTCCTGGGCAGTCAAAGCCTTGATCGATAAATGTAAGCTTGTCTTGAGCCATAGATGTTTAGATTGCGATGGCAAGCTGTAGACAGCCTCTCCCTCCATGACCTTCAGTTATTGAAAGGAAGGTTAACGCATTAAAAAATAAATAAATAAAAATAAAAAAAGACCGAAGGACCGGATAAATCTAGACTTCTGGGAATACTTGGACTTAAAAAAATTGTTTATTTTGGTGGCATGTGAAATGTATTTCACTGAGCCCCTGAGCTAGAGCATGCATATATATTTATTTTATTGCTTTTGATAAGTAGGATCGCTAAAGATCTGTTGAAGTTTTTAAAAGTCTTGTCATGAGACCAATGTGAATAGCTTAATTTCCTAAGATGAAATTTGTTTAAAATTTAAGAAAATAAACTATTGTTGAGCACATTTAACTTTTTAATTTTTGCTCAGCAATAGTTTTTTTTCACTTTTTATTTGCCCTTTTTCTTAAATAAATAATTTTTTATGTTTAAAGTTAGAAGGATATTCCCCTTATTAAAATTCTATTCAATAGTGGAATATATAAGCCAGGATATATTCACGGACTTAGTTATCAGCTGGAGGGAATAAAGCCAAGTCCCAGAATGACACGTTTAGATCGCTTCCTGACGCTCGGAGTTTACGAGATGGCATTTGTGTCTAGTGAGACTTCCCAGGGGGGAGGGGACAGTAAATTCCTCTGACTCTACGGGCTGTGAAATACGCGTGTGCAAACCCCTTCGCACCCACGCATAAATATGCCGGCCCTCGTTAACTGCAATCATTCTCAATGGTGCCCATGATCTTATGCAGCTATGCTTAGCCCATGGGAAAGAAAGTCTCAACTCCTTGACAACCTCTCATTTTAAGTGAATTTTAGTGCGAGGTAGTTTCGGAAATACTGCGATCTTAAAATGTGTGGTCAGAAACTTTTAATACTTTTCATAAATACACTAAATTTTGGGTTCAATCATTTTAATAATTTCGATGAAATTTTACTCCGGAAAATTTTGTGATATTCTCTATATTATTTCACTAGAATCAATACATTTATGGACAAATATGTATTCATTACTTTTTCCTACATTAGTATTTCTTATCTTTGTTTATGGAATAGTATTATAATAAATAATAAACCTATGAAATTACAAAATTATTTTTCTATAGCCCTGAATAAAACTTTTGATTTTCTCTCTATTTATGACCAGTTGGCTACATATTAAAACACATTCGTACATCACACATTGGCTGATAAGATTATTTAAAAAGACGGATCTCGCTAAAATTAAAAAAAAAAAATAAATAAATAAANAGGACGAAGGAGCATCCTCCAATCGGTGCCAGAATCCTGTTCCTTCTCGATGGCCGCTCTGGATGCCTCGAATTCGTCCCACTGGAAGTTCTTCCTGAGTTTCCTGATTGCTTTCAGGGCTAGGTCAGGTTTCCCGGTCTTGAGGAAATAGGTGGGCGACTCAGAGCTTAATGCTACCAAGCATATGAAAATCAATGGGAAAGAGGCACACAACCACAAGTATGTGGAGTAACTGAGAGAATGACCGCAGACGTATGTTACCAACTGACCTGCACACACACACAAAAAATTCTTAAATACTTTGAACCTGCTGATAATGGCCATTGCTCTTGGAGCAAACTTTCAAATTTTTTCTTCAGATTTATTTTATTTTGCAATATTTTCCACTTAAATAAGTTAAGGGAAACCATTAATTTTTTTGTATTATAACATGCTCTTTGAATAAATGCTTAATACTATAGTTAATAAAATGACAAATTGTCCCTTATGTAACTCCTGCTCCAGTTTAGTCCTCGATCTGGGACGCCTTTCACTTCTTCATGGGTCTTCCTCTTGGTCTTCTACCCTCCACCTGTGGTCTCCCTTGTGATTTTTTTCTTGTCTATCTTGAGTAGGTATGAAAGTCATCATAGCATGGATATTCAATCCACATGCACTAAGCTACGTTGGGGTCTATGTTAATGTTAATAAAAGCGAACTTTACTTTGAGGATATTAAGGTTTATTTGAAAATTACGGTCATCCGTAAATGCAAGCAGGAAGTATAGAGTGGGCTGCAACCCTTCTGTGTTCAAAGATTAACCTCGCCTTGCCCCTTCTCATAACCAGATCCATTACAAAAAAAAAAAAAAAAAAAAAATGGGACTTTAGACGAAATTCTATTCTATGACAATAAAGTCATCGGACTCTGTAATGAACTTTCTGAAAGAGGGCAGGCTACTAAATCTTATCTAGATGCATTTTCAGTATGCTTCTTTTGCATTCTCTCTCAATTTTTTTTTCCTAAAAAATTTAATAGTTTCCTACAACATAGAAATGACTATATCCATCCACATAATAACTATTCGCATTAACAATACATTATAGCTCACCATGACCTATTGCGAAGAAATTCTTCTTCTTGAAAATATCTTCCCGCTTCTAAAAATATCTCCCTGGCCTAAATGATCAAAGGTTGACACGCCATTAAAAAAACAAAAAAAAATTATTTAACTCAATATAAAGTAATATACTACATTATGTAGTCTAAGAGGTGAGCAGGATAAATATAAGCAACATATCTACAAAAAAAGAAATTTCTTTAATAACTCGAATTATTAATACCTATGTCTAATTTCAGAAGTAATAAACCAACGGCTGTTTCTGAAGAATCCCCCCGTGATTTTCATACTTCCATTGTCCGGTTGGAAGCATGAGATCGCCCCCCTTTAGGTGTGACATAAGCCTTCCTCCTCATCGGAAGACGAAGCGACCTCCATCAGAAGAGGAGCCGTTGCGTAAGCCCAAGGACGGACACACACTCGGAGGAGGAAAGCGAGAAGAACCCCCGAAGTTCCAGGGGCCGAAGACTCCCGCCCCATGAAGACATCAATGGCCCGCTACAAAAGGCCGAGTGAAAACAGGAGATTGCCGGCTTTTTGTGAGGCGTGGGCACCGATCTCGAGGATCCTGCAGAGTATTGTGTGTCCTCCGACAGAGCTTTGTGACGAGAAAGCTCTCTTTCCGCACACTCAAACACAATGCCCTGCCCCTTTCTTCTTAGCACTTCTTTTATCTGCCACAATAATTAAAAATAATAATAAAGGCCGCGATAATGTCCTGGGGAAATCGATACTGTCCCCTTGGATAATGGATATCCAGAAGAAGCCTGCTCATCGCTGCATTCAGACAATATAAAGCTTTGTGTTGTCATTTAACAAAAAAAAAAAAAAATTATTTTCTTTTAAGTAGTCAATTCTGGGACGATGTTCACATTAGATCTTTAAATATTACACATACGATAACACAGTGACTCTTGCATGGGAAAGTTACCCAACTTTACAAGAAATGTTATGTTCTCACCATAAGGTTACTCCTAATCCATGTTATATAAACTCGTTATACACACAAAAAAAGGTACCTTTTTGAATTGCTTGATTTACTTAAGGAAATCTGAAAATCAATTTTAGTTCCAATAATTATAGAATTGAAAGTAACTCACTTTGTTAGAACTGCCATGAAGACAAAATAATTTATTCAAATCAGTATTTTACAGACTAAATACTTAAAGACTAGAAGTATTCTCATATAATATATTACATATATATTATGAGTGGGTGTGTTTGTGTGTGTGTAAAAAATCTGTCTAAGGTCCTTATTTACAATTTATTTTAGCAACTTCATGAAACCAATTATCCAAGTAACAACTCAGTTTCAACTGACAGACATTTAATAAAAATTAATAATCACCAGCAATAGACTGATTTTACTTCTCATAGATATTACACACACACACACACACACACACACACACACACACACACACACACACACACACACACACACACACACACACACACACACACACATATATATAGTCTGTCCTGTCTTAACTCCTCACTGACGTTGAGCGAGAAGTCTCACCGAAAAGTTAACACAATGTAATTTTTTAATTTTATGTGTTCACATTCACACACTTTCCTCCTCCTGTTTTTATTTAATAGATATATGTGTGTGTTTTACCAATAGAATTTTTATGCCATACAAAAAACAAATAAAAATCACTTTATGGGAATGAAATCATAATTTTATACAAGAAATGCAAAGGAAGCCAGAAAAAAAAAAAAAAAATCCTTCTACCTAAACCCGGTACACGAACCCGGGTCTCCTGCTCTCCGTGCAAGTATGCTGATCCCTACATTTATGGAACCTTATAATTTATCACATATAGGAAACAATACACTTATCATTGGAGAAAGAAATTCGTAACGGAGAAGGGTGTCCCAAAGAAGCCGGAATGTCTTTGAGGCAGGTTGTCCTACAAGGCCTTCATGATAGGTCCCTGTAATGGTACTTGCAATGAAGGAACACTATTTTTAGGCATTAATGCATGAAGATACTTATTTTAAATGTCTGTCACGCAGGGGTGGCTGATACTAAGTATATTTCTAATCAATTAATGAGAGGGAATAGAATAAAAAATCTAACTGTCCCTGCCAGGAATCGAACCTGGATCTCCTGCTATCCGGGCCGGTGCACTTGCCAACTGTGCTACCAGGACGCGCCAGGTATCTCATTCAATTCCCTCTNGGCCCGGATAGCAGGAGATCCAGGTTCGATTCCTGGCAGGGACAGTTAGATTTTTTTTCCTATTCCCTCTCATTAATTGTTTAAAATTTACGTGGGATAAAAACCACAACCAAATAAAATATGTATATTTTTAATGTATATCAAAAATGGACATAAATAAAAGTAATACGAGTAAGGATGTTATAGAACATAAATTAATAAAATTAAATTTCACATCAAACATGTTCCATACTCTTTTTCGTAAAAGTATCGAAGATATGATAATATTTTGGTCTTCCTCAGAAATCTCCGCACTTCCTTCCGCTAAACCAGTTTCAGCCAAACTTGAATTCCTTCAATAGTTAACAACTGAAAGCCAAAATAATCAATTTAGATATTGTATTCCAAAAAAAAAAACATTACATTCATTCTTAAAAATATAGTTCATATTTAACATACTCTCATTGTAAAATTCGGAGTAGAAATTTCTACTCTTGTTGTAGAAAATAAATGTTAGATATTTGCATTTTATTTCTATCTTGTTCAACATTTTTAACATAACGGATATGTGTTATTAATCAATTAGTTTTCACTTTTACCCCCCTCCCCCCCACCCTACCACAACTCCTCTTTTTGGTCCACAAGCGAAAAACGAACCACAATTTGCGGGAAGAAGCCTACCATAAATATTGATCTTTTTCTCTCTTTATTTTAAAAATTGTAAACACACACACACACGCACACACACACACACGCGCGTGCACACACACACACACGCGCGCGTGCACACACACACACACAGATATATATATATATATTCATGGTTTAAACGTGAATTACTGGATTTTTTCCTGGCAAATTTACATGGAAATTGAGGTGAAATGTTCTAAAGGAATCAGCGTCGAGTATACGGCCATTCTGTGACCCTCAGCTAGCTTACACTCTGTCAAAGCTTCGGAAGACTCCACTGGTCGTGTATCTCGCAGTCACTGAGGCGGACTGCCTGCAGACGCTCCCCGCAGACCTGGAAGTACTGCCTCGTGGGAGGCGGCTTAGGCCCAGCGGGAGATCTCGGCCAGCTGTCCACTCGTAAATATCCTAGGCCTCTGGCTAGCGGATCCCCCCTGCAGTCCGCCGTCCACTTCTTCTCCACAAGGAATCTCAATCTCCGTCCGCAACTGTAATTACCACTTTTTAATTAGATCACGAATATGCAATACTTATAGATATATATAACTGTGCGTGTCATAGCGCATGCGATTCTTCTGAGCCATTTTTTAAAATCTTCTACCTTATTGGGGAAGTTAAATAATGAAGTCTGACTCTAGAATTATTAGTAAATAAACAGCTAAAATTAAAAAGGAACCCATGTGAACTTGTCATTTTTACCCTGTTAATGACGAACAACTTATATATTATGTAGAAATTTATGTTCTTTGGAAGCTAAGACCCAGCCCAGACAAAATCTCTCCCAGTACTTGTTCTTTAGACTTAACTAATTAAAATAAGAAGTCTTAACTCAAATATGAATATGGAAAAATATTATGTTAAAGGTTATAAATATTAATTATTTATGGTATTTAATACCACGTAAATTTTACTAATTTTTAGTGCAAGGGAACAGAATAAGAAATCTAACTGTCCCAGCCAGAACTCGAACCTGGATCTCCTGCTATCCGGGCCGGTGCATTTACCAATTATGCTACCACGAGAAGTCTGATAAGTTATTAAATTCCCTTCACTAGTGTTCAAAGTCCAACCTCCGAGGCCGACGAATATATCGTCTTATGCTCGGAGGAGCTGACATTGTCAAGCTGTTTAAATGACTCTTCTTATTTACTTTTTTTTTAATTTAACTTTTATAAATATTATTTATTTGAGGTATTTAATATATAATAAATGCACCGGCACAAAAAAATGCACCGGCCCGGATTGCAGGAGATCCAGATTCGAGTCCTGGCTGGGACAGTTATTCTGTTCCCTTGCACCAACCCTACCAATGAGCACTTGAGGAATTGCAGGAGCTGACTCTTCTTCAGTCAGTTCTGATGAAGGGGAATATGCTACCGAAAGCGATTAGCACATTACTATTACGAAAGAAGTAGGAATTTAGTATCACAATAAAAGTAGTTTTCTTAAATATAGTCTAGGTACATATCAAATAAATTCATATTGAAAAGAGGAAACGCAGCATAAATTGTCAAAAA
>KZ809429.1:2436-20335 GCA_000696205.2 Oncopeltus fasciatus
TGTGTTTGTTTGCCTATGGATTATGCTGTCTTCTGTCTTTTTGCGTTGTTGTTGGTTTGTGCGTCGTCTGTTCGTTTGCGTTTGTGTGTTCGTTTTAGTAATAATAGCGGTCTAAATATTGTGTCAGATTGTGTGTTAAGTTGTTCGTTAATTATGTTCTTGTCAGCTGTCCTTGTATTGTAGATTTCCATATTTTCTAATATGTCCATCTTCCGTCCCTATATATTTCCCCATATTTTATTTGGTTGTGGTTTTTTATTCCACGTAAATTTTAAACAATTAATGAGAGGAAATAGAATAAAAAAATCTATCTGTCCCAGCCAGGAATCGAACCTGGATCTCCTGCTATCCAGGCCGGTGTGTTAAGCCATTACACCAAGGGGACTAGGTAGATATCTCATTAAATTCCCTCTACACAGGGAATTTAGTGAGATATCTACCTAGTCCTTGTGGTGTAATGGCTTAACACACCGGCCTGGATAGCAGGAGATCCAGGTTCGATTCCTGGCTGGGACAGATAGATTTTTTTATTCTATTCTCTCTCATTAATTGTTTAGTATATGGTAATGTATCTTAAATCGGCCAAAACTTAAATAATCATAAATAAAGAATCACTCAGGAAGGTAATCTCTTTTATTAACCATAATGAAGATTCATTTGATTTTGCCTTAGAATAATATGTTCAATTAATTATTGGTGGTTTTTTTTCAGTTTCTGCAAGAACAAGAGAGATGTAATAAATTACAATCGGAGCTATGGAATGCAAGTGATAAACTTCTTCTTCAACAAGAACAGCACAGAAAACTTCTGGCCAAGCACCAAACAAGAAATGCTTTTGAAGTTGTTAGGCCTGGTGAGGTATGCATATTGTCTTTGGGACAATCAAGTCATTCAGAATTAAATTTTAAACCCCACTCTCTCAGAGACAATAAAATATTTTTAGATGTTTTTTTTGTTGGTGTTCAGTCAAGGTAGATAAAAAAAAATACAATTAAAAATGTATATTCTTTAATTATCTTAGGATTTTACCAACTAACTTATTTTTGCTGACTGTTAAATGAGTTTGTCGGTGGCCAAGAGTGAGGTGGGTGGGGGGGTTTAGAGAAAGACCAAATTGAAAATCTATGCTGTCATCATTAATATTAAAGTATAAAGAAAATTATAGAACATANTTCACCCTAAGTATCAAACCTAGTAATTAAAAAAATATTTAAATAATTGCTAAACTAAGATATAGGAGAAATTATGATTTAGCAACTGTATTAAAAAATTTCTATAAGTAGATGCATTTTTACATAATTGGTTTAATTAATAAATCTTTATTGATTACATTCTGTTATTAAAATCTTGTAACTTGATGACATAGAGAAATAACAGTAGAAAAAATAATTAAAAATAACAATAAAATAAATAAGTGAACTTCACTGTGGAGGGAGAAAAGGCCCATTGACCCTAACTAAATTTAGTAATTAGGCTTTTTATTGCAAACCTGGAAGTCTAAAATTTGGCTGAAATTTAATGAAATAGGGGGAGGAGGGTTACAGATAAACTATTGTTTAATTTAATTTAATGAATTGAATTCAGGACATCTTTCTGGCAGCTCCAATTATCCCGGCCCCAATTCAGGTGTTGGCCTGTGGTATTGATGGATAGAAATATTAGTGAATAGTTAATTTATAATTAATATGCTATAAATAAAAAGAATATCAAGGACTAAAGGTAAGCTCCCTTCTCTGTAGATAGGCTGGCTCATGGCTAACCAGGAGGCAAAATGGAGTTATGTCTCATTCCATGGATATAGTAATATTTAGTTCCAATCTTAATTATATAAACGTTTCCTTTATATATATACACCTCTGAAAATTGCATTTAATATAAATTTATACCAATAAATACCATAAAAATATATATATACCTATCATACAGTTTTTTTTTTCTTGTGAACTCCTATAATGTAGATTTTTCACTTTTCCCAATTTGTCATTGTGTTAATCTTCTCTTTATTATTCCAATTTTAGTGTTGTCAAAACAAAGGGAATTATTTTTCTCATAATCTTTATTATTTGAAAAAAGTTATAGTTTTATATAGAAAACCCCGAAGCCACCTAAATCATCAGTCTTAAATTTTACTTACTGAAGTTTATAACTTTTTACAGGTGCCTAACTTAGTATAGGCTCAGGGCCAATGGCTTTACGATCCCTCCAAAGTGCAATATGGCTAAGGCTTTTATTTTTCCTTAAGAAATCTGGGTTCTCCCAAGGAAATGAAATTGCAGTGTGAATTCATGTTGATAGTTACTGATTCTTTTTCAGCAACCATCAACATGACATTAAAAAAAAAAATAGTATTGCTCTTTCAAAACACTCTACTAGTGAAAAATGCACATTCCACTTTGACAAATTCACACATCTGGTGACTGATTTGCAATTAAATGTCAATAATAATAATAAAAAATAAAATAAATAAAAACATTAAAAAATGGCATATCCTCAGCATGATGATACCATATTTGAATAACTGAACAGGCCAATGTCAGCATTCCTACTGTATTTAAATGAAATAGATACATTATCTTTATAAATAATTTCAAACTTAGATGCAAGGAAAGGTTTGAGTGAAATTTAGCAAGCAGGACATAATAACATCTTTAACAAATGGAATTTCTAGGTCATTGTGAATAGTGGAGTTTGTGACGTATGAGGGGTGTCCAGAAAGCAAGTGTATTAAATTTTTGTAGGTTATAAAAAAAGGTATTTGAATAAATAAAAAAATACCTCTCTACATTAGTACATATCTAAGCAATTTTTCGACTTAGTCACCATTCCTTTCAATGTAGGTGGTGTGCCAGGGTATCAATTTGTTTATGCCCTCCTCAAAGTAGTTTCGTGCCAATCCCTTCGTCCACTTCTCTACTTCGTCCTTCACCTCCTCGTCGGTCGTGGTTGAAAACCTCAGGCTGAGCACACTACTTTGTTGAACTCCTGCTTCTATTTAGTCATATTCAGATAAATCAATTCCTCGGTGAATCCTAAAGAATCGGTCGGTTAGGTTATTATTATATCTGAGCAGAGGATGAGGTAGATTACTTATAGATTTATTTAGACTTATAGATAGAATGAGGGGATTTCCAGGCTTTGGGAAAACGATTATATTAGTAAACTTCCATAGAATAGAAAGTGTATAGTTCAAAGGATTGTGTTGTAGAAATAGTTGAGGAAGAGTACAGCCTTTCTAGCAGGTGGTTAAGGATTTGGGCTGTAATGAGATCGTACCCAGGAGAGTACTATCGTACTGCCAATAAGTCCCATGTATCACAGTATGCTGATGTATTTTCATAAAATTAGTTGTGTTTCTGTTATAAGTGCAACGTGTACATTTTTGTCACTGAATACTGAACTGAAACTGAATATTTGCCTATTTATACCTAATTTATCATATGACCTGTATATGTTTCATAATTATGATTGGTTGGATTGAAGCTATATACTTATTTACACTCTAAAGGGGTATCATCCATTCACTTGGGGCATATTTATTTTGAAAATATTGGGCACAAGTCCATTCTTACGCGTGATATAAAATTGAATATTTTTTTATTATTTTTAATTGTTTTTACTAATATTAATTATAAGTTAAAAAAAAATTTCCTAGTCGATATATCTCTTCTTTGAAAGTTCTTTTTTTTTTTAAACACTTTATTTATTAATTAAATCCTGCACAAAATGCATCTTGCAATGTGTTCTCAAAAGATATAATAAGTATGTACAAATAAAATAATAACATACAACATAAAATAATATTTAAAAAAAAGATATACAACAAATTAAAAAAAGTAAAATAAAATAACTATAATACATAAATATTTAAATTAGCGTGTACTTCACTTGATGGAGAAGCTGTCCAATGGCAGTACTCCTAAATTAAAACTAATTATATATTCTTGAGTGTATAACATTATATTAATCCCTTTCATGATTTTTTATAATTTATTTGGGAACTTTTCTACCTACATCATATAAAATTTGATTTTGTAAGATTGCTTTTCTTTAAATATGTAATTTGTTTTAGGTCCTTTCACCTATCAGTAAGGCAAGATCAATGGAAGTTCTTTCGTAAGTCAAATTCTTTTAAGCATTTTTATTGTTTTATTCTCACACTCATGCACGCACACATACTCATACTCACATATATGCACATATATTTTATTACTCATTTGTATGATTTCTCGTGATATTATTGCTTATATGACATTTAGTGAGTTTATATTATAAAATAAGAGGAAATACAGGCTGTAGATTTTTAATATTAGTCAAATTTAAATGTCCAGACAATCTTTTCCCCTTATATTTTTGTTGTGCTAATTATTTAATGATTCATTTAATATTTAATAATTGTTTGCTAAGTTTTTTAAATGCTGTATAAAAATGTATTTAAATATGTTAAGCATAACTTTAAAAGTTAGTAAATTGTGTCCACTTAGAAATATAATCAATTTTTTTTCTCATTTTGGTTCCTAGACAAGTATACTCTTATTCTCAAAACAAATCCATCTGATATATGAGCCTTTTTTATCATTACTAATTATTATTAATAACTTTATAATAATGTATTTGTAAATTTCACTGAGTTTTTGTTGATTACTGAAATTTATTCAAGACTTGCTCAATGGGAATAGTATTGAACAGACTGTATAGATTTATAAATATTTAATTTGGTTGTGGTATTTTATCCCACGTAAATTTCAAACAATTAATGAGAGGGAATAGAATATAATCCTGGTAGTATAACTGGCAAGTACACCGGCCCGGATAGCAGGAGATCCAGGTTCGATTCCTGGCTGGGACAGATAGTTTTTTATATTCTATTCCCTCTCATTAATTGTTTGAAATTTACGTGGGATAAAATACCACAACCAAATTAAATATTTATAAAGAAAAAATTAAATAAAGTAAATGACGAGAGTCGACAAAATGTATGACAATGTCAGCTCCCTTGAGTACAAGACGAAGTTCTCGCCTTTCTCGTGGGTTAGGCTCTTGCTAGTGTAGAGGGAATTGAATGAGACAACTAACGCGTCCTGGTAGTATAACTGGCAAGTACACCGGCCCGGATAGCAGGAGATCCAGGTTCGATTCCTGGCTGGGACAGATAGTTTTTTATATTCTATTTCCTTTCATTAATTGTTTGAGACTGTATAGATTGTTTTGCTTTTGCTAATTCACACTCACACACACATTTTCTTTATGTAATAATATTAGGAATTTATTTAAATAATTCATGTGTTAGAGAAATGATTTATTGAATATTTAAGTATAAAAGTTATTGAACAAAATATATTTTTATGCTATATTCATAAGAGACACTCTTTTCTTCTTTTTTCCCCCCTGACTAGAACTGTTAAGTTAGTATACTTTTACATACAAAGCAAATATATAAAAGTTTGAATTCCTGTTTATTATGCTGTTTAAATCATTTTTGAATTAAAGAAGTATAAATTTACTTTTTACAGGAAGGGAAATAAGCATTTGGTAATAAATTTAATTTACATTTTCAACTTCCATTATAGATTCCATTTCTTCTTCAGCTTCATTCTTTGAGTTTTTCTTTGATTATTTATTTAATCAGCATCTTTTAAATAATTCTATCAAAACTTAGTTTCTTTTTTTCAATTTTTTTGTTGCTTATCATACATATTTCCTTGGCTTTGAATTGTGAACAATTCTTAAACCTTAGATTCAATTTAAAATTTTTGTTTAATTATATTTTAAATTTCTTATTAATGATGAAATTAATTTTTATTTTTGCCTTTAAAACTTATTACATAAACTCATTTTTTAATTAATCATCACTTCTTTTATTATCAATTTCAACAATATATATATATGAAACTCAAAACTATACATTTTTGATTGTTTTAGTGGTCGTAACCGTGGAATTGACAACTTTGCCCGAGACATTAGCTTTAATGAGTCTTCATCATCAGTCTCCATCCGCAGTCTCCCAAGGGGAATGGGTAAAAAGTTCTCTTTCTCTACTGGTTTGTGCCATACACTTTTTAACACTATTATGATTGCTTTAATAACCAACATCTTTCTTTACTTTATTTTTATTGCACATAAATATTTAATTTTAATCTAATATTTTAATCCTAATAATGCTGCATGTGTTTTGAACATGTAAAGATGTATTGTAAAAATTATTGTATTGAAAATCATGTAAAAATATCCTTGAAGTGTTTCTTTTGTATAAAATTCTCATTCTTCAATATTTCTTTTCTTTTGTAATTTTATTTATTTATTTATTTTTTTTCATCCTGCTCCTTTTTATTTATGACAGTAAAATAAAATATTTTTCTTACTTGCCATTTAACAGAGAATCCTATAAGTCAAACTACATTTGGGAAGCGTGTTATATGATAAAGAGACCCCAGTCAGGGAATCCTGTTTTGCAAATATAGAAAATCATAATATTCATAGTATTGGGTTTCTATTTTCCTTGTTTTATAATTAGCAAAAGCAAGCTTTTTTTTTTTTAATAGAAGAATAAATTGCATTGTTTTAATGTCTTTTGGAAAAATTTTGAGCATGTCCCATTATTGGTTGAATTAGAATGAGGGGTAAGGAAAGTTTAGAAGAAGAACTAATTAAACAGTCAGGATTATCTGCATTATTAGTGTTTTAATATATTTATTGAATATTTATGAAGGAATGAATTAGTGGGATGAGGACTTCCCATCATCTCTCTCCCTTGGTTGCCCTAGAGAGCCTACATCAGCTGTATTAACTTTTCCATATTCAGCATTATTTTTACTCTTATGGAATAGATGAGTAATTTAATCTCATTTTATTCATTTTCAATTGAACCTATTAAATCTGATTACTTGATCTGCTACTGCTTGACACATTTTTTTTTTAATTTTTATAAATGAAGTTATCATTTATTAATTTCCACCCTGAAAAATTGAAGTTAATTGTATAATGTTTTAAAATATATCTATTTGAAAATTTACATCAAAAGACATCGATTTCTTGAGAGATATTTTACTTTTCTTATTTCAACATATGCGAGAGGTAAGGAAAGTAGCAATAAGTCGAAAAGTTGAAATAGAGTGAGTTGTTGATATTTTTATGTAATTTATGGCCCCTGATTCCTAAAACATTTCTGAAATTTGATCTGTGTATATGCGTTTATCTGAACAAAACATCAGAACTTAATTAGATGAAATATTGACAGTTTATAATAGCATTGTGGCCTACAATGCCTTTTGACAAAAATTATCAATTTGTTTCTTTTAATCTCATATGTAAGGAAAAAGACTTATAATAAAAAAGTATATGAGCCTGTAATGAATACTTAGTAATGAATTTTTGTACTTCCCAAAATGGTTTTCAAGTCTTAAAATTGATTCACAATAAATGCATATAATTATTCAAGTTCTGTACTTAGTTATTCCCTGTGATAACACTGGTTTTCTTAAATCTTTCTTAACTATAAAATTGAAACTAGTGGCAAATCAAAGATTATTTGAAAATTATATCAGAAGTAGTTGGAGTTTAGTCAAAATTCTGATAAAAAAAAAACCCTCTATTTTCTTCAAAATTATGTTTTGGACACTTTTTTTTAAAGAAAGTTTGGTTCGAAAACAGTTAATACCCAATCCTAACTCCCTCTTCTATCATATATCTTTACAGTTTATAACTTCATCACATAAATCTCTGATGGGTTGGAACAGATAGTAAGGGAGTGGATGGTGTCTTCTGACAGGTGGTTGCTGAGTGTGACTTGGTCATTAGCCTTCTAAATCCTCTCCTCAGATTTAACATCTCTGTGAAACCCTTTTCTCAAGATTCTGGCCCCTTCAAATTACTTTCATGTAACTGGCAAAGAACTTCAATTTTCTGTTCTTTATGTGTTGAATTGTGACTGTGAGTTCTAAAAATTAACATTGCTCTCAGTTTATCAAAACTATTTTATGAAAATGATGCTTTTAACATGTATTATTAACCATAATCCTCATCAAAGGATTAAAATTATTTGCTCACTAAAATTTTTCAGTACTGCTTCAAAAATCTTATTATTAATTAATTTTGAATCTCTTTGGACCCATCCATTTAATATTTTATTTAAATTTTATTCATTACATCTTCTTTATAATTAAGTGTATTAATCTCTTCCTACTTAAAGATAACAAGTATAATATGTAATCCAAAGGGATTATTTGGCAAATGAAAAAGCTGTTTTATGAAAAAACTGTACATAATCCACAATAAATCATAACTCCTTCCACTCCAAGCTTCATTACTTCATCTTCATAACCCTGTTACTATAATTATTACATGTAGGGTATATTTCTAACTAGGAAAAATAATACTAGTATGTTGCTGGGTAATTTATGTGTTGTGCGCGCGCGTGTGTGTGTTTATATATATATATATATATATATATGCACACACACATATATATTATTGTTACAAAGCTGCTGTATAACAACCATCAAAAGTACTTAAAGTGATTGAGGATATCTATATGTTCTTCATAAGTTTGAGTGATGAAACAGTATCACATTAACGTAAAATTGCATATGAATGTCTTTTAGACATCTGGATTCTCAAGGGAATAAATATTTGGACCCTTTATTTTGCTTTCTCTTTTACAATCTCTAACTGTGTATTGGGTGGTATGGAAAAAGTTCCTCTCCATGAATTTCAGCTTATCTATCCTTGCTGAATCCTGGTTTTTAATATTTTAAGAATATAATCACTCTTCTCTTCCTTCAGTCATTATGATGTTTTACTTAGTCTCTCATTGGTAAGTACAAGTCTTCTCTTCTGTCTCCTATTTTGAATGAACGTTTTTTGAGAGTTGAAATGATGTGTAACCATGTATTAATTTGATGGAACAAAAATGTATAGTTTAACTGTAGTGTAGTTGGAATGTGCTTGGACCTCTTTTTCTGTTAATGAATAGTAGTAATAGTTTATTAATGTTATTAATCAGAATGTTAGTTAAATTATAACCCTGTTTGCAGGAATAACTGCCAACTTACTAAGTAGGATAGCTGTTTTATCAAGAAAAAAGTTAATTTAGTTAAAAGTTAAATATTAATTTCTTAAATTAAAATTTAAGGGTGAAGATAACCTGATCATGGTTCATTGAATAGTACTGAAAATCTATTTTTCTATTTTCTTCTTGCTTGGACCATGTCCGATGTTTTTATTAATCAAGCTTTTGCTTATTATACTGTTCGATTATCAGGGTTAATCAAGGAAAGATAAGGGTGACAAACTATATATATGTGTATATACACACACACTTCCTCATAGTCTAGTCCTACTCCCCTGTATTATTGATAATGATGTTAATACTGTAAGTACTGCTGATTTCAAGGATCTCAATGACTTCTATTTTGCAAAACTTCAAAGGAAATAATTTTTATTTTCATGAATATATCCATATTCAACTTTTGTTACCTAATAAATCATTAAAACTTTTAACAGAATTTTGTTTATAAATACAATTAATGTATATAAAATGTGTTAAAATAATTTATTTTAGTCTACTCTAAAATAACAATAAATATAAACCATTTATTCAGGATATCTATGAACCTTTAAACGGTGCACTCCATGATGCCTTTCACTGATTGGAAAATTAAATTTAACTGTGTTTAATATGTTTATATGGAAAAAAGATCAATTTTGAATAGAGATTAGAAGGAAAAAGGATAATTTTATGGAGTTAACAGTAAGAATTGGAGCTCATCACAGAAATTATACTTCATTAAGTGCCATGCACACTCATCCTATGTGCCTAGTAGGGAAACTATTATATTTAAAAAAAAGTTTAATATTAATTATTTAGATTAAATTTGAGTGTGAAAATTGAATAGTGCTGTAAACCTGTTATTTTTCTTATTGTTTGTATCATGTCTGGAAGCTGAGTAAATTTTGTTTTACTCGATGGAGTATGGAGCAGTTATCTGTTCACAAATCAACTTAGCAGCAAGTTTGTTAGAAAACTATGAAAAGGAGGTTTGCTTTAGTAAGTTGGAACAGAAAAGTGGATACAACCTCTGGATTTTAAATAAAGTTTTCATTGAAGGAAGATTCATAACAATATTTCAACAATTAATGGGGCAGATAGAAGGATTAAAATATTCACAACAGGATGTTGAAATTTAAGTAGGGAGAGTTTTCTACTGAATAGGATATTTTCAGCAAAAATAGGTTGTCGAGTCTTTTACAAGGTAAGCTTCTTGAAACTTCTGTCCAGGATGAAAGACAAAGTGTCAGATAAACAAATTAATGAGGTGCACTCTAATCATCTGCAACTTCATTTTTACTATTTTAAAAGGAAAAAACTGAAGGATGAGAATGTCAACGGATTAATAAGCACTAGTTATGCATTTCATGGAACTCACGTGTCATTGACAAAATAAAGTAAATGCACATTTGCTTTGAGGATACAAAATTTCTTCATGAAATCAATAAGGAATCTTCACTAGGCAAATATAAAAAATTATATTTTTTCTATGTATAAATTAATATTCTTTCTTTTCTGATAATATGTCTAACTCATATGAGCTTGTTACATGAGGGACATAAAAGAAATTTGAGATTTCTTCCTACGCCTGTCCCTGTAAGTTATCTAACCTTTTACAGCTTAATTAAATTAAGTGTTAATATTTTAATTATCTTAATTTCTTTGTTTAAATAGCTGTAACTTCAAGGCTGTTTTCATGTACTTCAGAATTCCATCGACAGATATGTTAGAATCAACATTTTATCCTTATCATATCTTCACCATTTGTACCTGAAACATATGATTTAACATATGATATCCTCATTTCCTCAATGATTGTTTTTTAATTCAACAATTATTATATGCAAAGTCTGTTTAAGAAAAAAAATAAGTTGATTTATTTTCTTTCTTGTCACATTTTTTTTTGTCTTTAAGCTAACTTGACTAAAATGTGTCTCATTGAGTAGAATTTTAAATGAGAAGAATATTCTTTCATTAGCATTTCTTTTTTTAGCCACAAAATATTAGCTTAGGTCATAATAATCAGCTCTTTTGATGTTTTTCTCATTATATTCTGATATAGGAAAGGTGTTTCCTACAATGGATGAAGATGGCGAGGTATTTGATAACCGATACCTTGCTGATCTGAAGGCAGGTATTTGCCATGTGCCCACTGAAGATGACCGGATGTCAACTCTCCAGTATCGTAACTCTCTTTGCCCACCACATCTAAAATCTTCGTATCCTGCTGAGACTCAGTTCTTCTCCAATCTAAGGGAGGATGATATCAAGGTTAGTTCATTTAGTTTTACACACACACACACATTGTGTTTTTAAAAATGTATAAATAATATAGAATTGGGAAAAGTAATTTGTTGGTTTTTTTTTTTTTTTTCATATTTTTCAAATAAATTTAAATTCAATTTCATTTTATAAAATTCCAACTGTGATCAGTGATACATGTATTACTTTTATCTATGGCCTTTTGCCACTTTTATTGTAAAACCTTTGTTCTATCACTGTTGAAGTTATGGGATATCTGTGTGAAAAGCTGAACACCTTTCTTGGCATCAATCCAGGATTTGACCATGAATGTTTTCATTCACCATTGCCAGAAGTGATCATTGCTGAAAAAGTAACAAATGAGATGTTTTATATGAGAAGAAAATTTACAAATTTTTGCAATAGTATGAGCATTTTGGATTAAAAGTATTGGATTTTTTGGATATTAGAAAGCTTAGCGACACCCCAGAATGTTGTACCATATGCGAAGATTAGTCACAGTAAAGTTTTTTGCAGTGTTAGTTTGTTATCTATTTAAGTTTTGAGTTTTTATACATTGGTCTGTATAAACATTGGTTCCTTGTATTTTAATTTTAGAATGCTTGTCCCATGTGAGTCATAAGAAAAAATGGAACTCAAGGTAGGGGTGTTTAATGACAGATTGATTTTATACAAAAATGCAAGGAAATAGAATAAAAATAATCTTATTACCTCAGCCAGGACTCGAACCATGATCTCCTGCTTACCGGGCTGGCATGCTATGTGTATAAAAGCAGAAAATATTTCTTATTTTTATAGTAGTTCTTAAATACCCTTAATTATGTGTGCACCGATCACTATTTCACTACGTCTCTGCCACCCAAAATTATGCTAAATAAAAGTGGTGGGTGGCTGGTTATCATATTTCCCTTCTTTTTTTTAGATTTTTTTTATTTTTAGAAACATGATCCTGTTATTCTATATATGTAGGTTGATTAGAATAGTTAACTACTTTTGGCTATTAAATGTCATAGAGTTAGTTTAGATCATGAATAATGAAGATTTACGCGATGGAATCTTTTTACCCAGGATATTCGCATTTTTTTTGTTTTTTTCTTAGTTTTTGTAAATATCTCTATTTGCATCATTTTGTATCAAATTATTTTCAGTCTGGGCCAGTTCAAACTACAAGCTCAGAGAAAGACAGCCGGAAGACTAAAGTGCGAGTAAGTAATTTAAAATGCCATATCTATATTTTGCCTCTCACTCTTCTATTCTTTTTTTTTCTATAATAATATGCAATGTATATCATTTCTTTATTAAGTTTATTCTTTGTTTAAATATGCTAAAATCGACCAGACAGGAGTGAGGGAGATCTTAAAATAAATTACTACATTATTTAAGTTTTTAAATTTGGATTCATTAAAAAAAAAAAAAAAATCAGCTGGAAACTTTTTATATGACTAAATATTTGTCAATATTTGTGAATTTGTTTAAATTTACAAAATTGAAGAAAATTTAGTTATTAGAAGTGGTATATACTTGAAATATTTTTTGAAAAAGAGTGTTTCAAGAAACTCTGGAGGAAAGTAACTGTTATTTTCATTTCAGATGTTTTTAAACATTTCAACCCTTATCTATAGATACTATAAATTAATTAAATTTAAGTGTGTGTGTTTGGATCAAACTCCTTACCGATTTTAGTTTTTTAATTTAACAAAAAGACAACATAATGACAGCATAATATATTTTGTGGAAACCACATTATAGAAATTGGATAGTTGTGAGCGAGTGCTTATCTGAAGACCAAAATGAAATAAATATTTTGATATTGCAAGAAGCATATTTATATTTATATTGAATTAATGATTTTGTATGTCATTGAAACAATTATTTTTAAAAAAATTATGTATTCTGTCAACAAAAGAGCATTATTAGGAGTAGGGTTAATCTAAAACCTGATACTTGATTAACAATTTTATTTTACCTCCAATGGGGTTAACTTTAATTTATACCTAACATAACTCAGTAACTGCAATTGAATATTGTTAACCATTAGATATTGTTCTACAAAAGTATCTACTGGTAACTAATATTTATGATTGATCAGGAGTGTGTTTTACTAGAAACTCCAAATTTAGTAGTAGTAGTTTGGGGGTTTAGCAGGCAAAATTGTTACTTCAGTCATTGAATCTCAGTACTATCATTAAAATGAAGTTAGAGCAATGAGGAGTGTATACCAGGTATGCAAGTTTAAAATGTCGTTTTAATTCCAATAGAATACGCTCTTAGCCTATTGAAGGATTTGCTTATCTCTAAACGCTATTTTGTTTGTTAGTCATTTGTTTACAAAAGTCAGTTGTTTTTAAGTCGTTTACGTGGACATATCATACCTTTCTTTGGTGTTAAAAATGTCTAATTTTAAGCCAAATAAAGAGCATTTGCGGCATGTCATGATTTTCTTATTTAATCAAAAGAAAAAGGCATCTGAATGTCATCGAATTTTTGTTGAGACTTATGGCGATCTTGCTCCAACCGTCAAGACATGTGAACGTTGGTTTCAACGTTTCAAACGTGGTGATTTTGATGTTACTGATCAAAAACGAGAAAATCGACCAAATCGACTATGAGCTTCTCAAGCCCGGCGAAACAGTCAATACCGAGCGCTACCGACAACAAATGATCAATTTGAGTCACGCATTGATTGAAAAACGCCCAGAATGGGCTCACAGGCACGCCAAAGTCATTCTTCAGCATGATAACGCTCCTGCACATTCAGCCAGATTGACTAAGGAAACGATTTCTTCGCTTGGTTGGGAACTCCTACCCCACCCGCCGTATTCACCTGACCTGGCGCCTTCTGATTATCACCTCTTCTCATCGATGGGACACTCATTGGCGGAGCAACACTTCAACAATTTCGAAAATGTACGAAAATGGCTCGATGAATGGATTTCAAATAAAGATGAAGCATTCTTTTGGAATGGTATCCATATATTGCCCGAGAGATGGACAAAATGTGTAGAAAGCGAGGGCCAGTACTTTGAATAAAATATATTATACTTTTTTTTAAATTACTGTGTATATATTTTAAGAAATAAACGACATTTTAAACTTGCATACCTGGTATTGTTCATACGTTAGCAAAAAAAATTTTAAACTTTCTATAATTATTGAAGTGCAGCGGCTAAAATTTTAAAGGTACCGAAAATAATTTTATAAAATAAATATTTTGTGTCCTTCATTTTAGGTTTCAATTTTGTTGCCACTTTAGATGTAAATTTTTTTATATAGTTAGACTTTTTTTTTATTGTGTTCTTGCTAGGTGTCTATATAACTGTAAGGCCTTAGTAAATATTCTAGGCTATCTTGCTCTCTTTATACAGCCTTATGAAAGTAGCCTTCCCTCTATTGCATGTCTGCATGATCTCAATAGATGTTATTTTTCAAAGTACAAGCCATTTTTTTATTATTTTGGATTCCTAATGCCATTAAAGTATTAACACAAATTTTCTTTTTATTATTGTTTTTTCTTTAATTTAAAGTATAACAATATACATACATATCAATATTAATTAATAATTTTCTTTTCTTTTATTCATTATGATCCCTTAATTTAACTATGTTTTGATTTTACTTTAAGATTCATTTCTATTTTAATTTGTCGTAAGGTCTCTATAATCTCAGAAAATCAAAACAGGCTCTTTGATAAATTCTATAACAGATGATTGAGAAAAGAAGTAAGATATTTTTTCAAGAATCACAAATCCAGTAGTCAGTTAAAGTAAAGTTAAGAATCTGAATTTTAAACTATTTTAAAATTTGATTGTTACATAAATTTAATGTTTTGTGAAAGATTATAGGAGTTGAAGGATGAAATAATGTCTAGAATTTTATTACAAAATATTAAAAAATGGTTGGAAGATGGTCTAAGTGGGATGATAGAAAAAAGGACCAATACAAATAACAGACATTGTGACTTTCTAGACTACTATGGCAAAAATTTATCTTGGATTTCAGATTATGTTGGAAGTCATTATCACGAGGTGATGAGGTACCACTACTGTGGGGTGCATACCTCAGAAATCCCCGACAAGAATTCAATTCTGTCTACATAATTCTTACTTTTGTATAACTAACCTACTTTTTGGGAAAACATTTTTTTATTATTCTCATGCCCCTCTATAGCATTACTTTTACTTCTTTATATATTTATGGTCCCATAAAATATTTAGTTTATAAAATTTGTGTTGCTGTTTCATTTAATTTATTGACTTTTTTTTTTACTGAAATTTTGTGAGATAAAAAAAATATGATTCTTACAAATTGAATAAAAGCTAATATTATGGTTCATTAGTGATTAACAGTATAATTTCATTAAATAAATAAATAATTTAATTTCTGAAGAGAGAATTATCAGGAATTTCAGGCCTTCATCAGTGAAAATAGGGTAATGGGGAGAGATTTGATTTGTGTTCAACAGTGTCTACATCATGACTCAAATCATTTAATTTGTTTCCTAAAGTTACAAATTCCTGAAGTGTTTTGAATTTATTAATGCAGCAGTTGCACTAACTTACTGCTGCAGATCATTAACTTAAAATCTTAATTTGGTTTGAATAAAAAAAATCAAACTTATTTCTGCCTCGGAATTTTTATTTACTTTTGTTTTCTAATAAAAAGTTTAAAAAATGCTGCATTATGGCCTTTGAGACCATCATTTTGAAGAAAATTTACTGATTAGTCTGTAGGTCTTTTCAAAATAGTGACAGGGGAATAGACACTTAAATAACTAAGCTCTAGTTGCCTTATATGTGTCAACATAGAAAATCTAGTATTATTTTGACCCTTGTTAGGAACGGTTCAGCTAAGTACACCTATCTTAACCTTCTTATTCATGTATCCCTTTTATTTTAATTTATTTATTCTTAATTTCTTATTTATATTTTGCTCTATTTTATTTTGATTTTTTTTATTATAACTCGGTAAGAGTATCTCTTTCCAAATTTGCAATTTAGGGTCCCATTCAGGGCTCTTCAAGCCACAAGCAGAAAAAACAAAAAATACATTTGAATTAATTATCCGAATGACCAATTGTCACCTAATGTAGAAAAAACCTCCTCCAGTTTGCATGGATTGCCAGGTTCCTCTTTCAGTGCAACACATCTTAACTGAACCTCTACCTTCGAGCTTGAAAAAAAATATATTAGGGAACAATCCAGATGCAATTTTATGGCTAATCTAATTCCTTAAAGATACTAATTTATATAACCTGATATAGATTTTATTATCTATGCATACAAAATGAAACTCAAAGTTTTTTCTTTGCTAAATTATTAGCAGTTTTCTTTCAATGAATAATTTACAGTTGATGCGGTCTGTGGTGGTGGGGGGGGGGGACGGAAGCCTGTCTTTGTGTTGTAGTGGCTCGCAGTGCTGGATTTGATGACCCCCTTCTTTTCTTCTATTGTCGACCTGGAGGGTTTAAATGGCTTGGTACCACCTTGCAAACCCTCACTCACAGGTCGTGGTAAACTTTATAAACTACCTTCCAGAATATAAATTGTCAACCATTGTAGCACATAAAAGGCATTAATGACCCCGGGAGTTGGGATGCCAGAAAAAAAAAAAAAAAAAAAAATGTCCGATTTTCATTTATTTTTGGAAGATAGGGTATTATTGATGGGGTGTTAGAAAATCTAGAAAAATGTTACCTTTCTACCAATCTGTATATCTATCCCGACTCATGTCATTATTCCTTAAGAAGGAGCAACTCAAATATTGAAAGTTCATCATAGGGGAGCTGTGTAATTTAAACAGATTTTCTATTTTCATTCAAGATTAATATAAACAAGAGTAAATGAGGAAAATTAAAAGTTGTTGAGAGAATGAGTGTAAAAGTTATGGCCTCCAAAGTTGCTGTAGACTGGCCAGGATGTTAGATTGAAGGGAAACACTCGCCCATCGTACATTTCTAAATTTATTCTTTAAAAAGTATTTTAGTAAATTTGTTACTGAATATAAACATTAGAAAATTACATTTTACACCTATCGTGTTTTATAAATGTTATTTTTTTAACTCAGATAACAAAAGTAGTACGATTATAAATTTTATTCTCTCTCTAAACTCCTCCTTCCCCTTTCCCTCAAAAATGAATTCTTTCTAGGGTTTGCTATAAAAAGTCTGAATATGTCTTTATTTTAAAAATAAGAGAGCTTGCTAAACACTCAAAATTACTTTCTTAGTATGAATATTTATTTTTTGTATTATTTTAATGTTATAAATTTTATAAATATTATTTATTTTGTGGTCTTTAATCCCACGTAAATTTAGATAATTTTTAGTGCAAGGGAACAGAATAAAAAATCTAACTGTCCCAGCCAGGACTCGAACCTGGATCCCCTGCTATCCGGGCCGGTGCATTTACCACTTATGCTACCGGGACAAGTCTGATAAGTTATTAAATTCCCCGCACTAGTGTCGAGAGTCCAACCTCCGAGGCCGACGAATATATCGCTCATGCTCGGAGGAGCTGACATTGTCAAGCTGTTTAAATGACTCTTCTTAATTTAATTTTATAAATATTATTTATTTTGTGGTCTTTAATCCCACGT
>KZ809429.1:30706-42921 GCA_000696205.2 Oncopeltus fasciatus
TGTTAGAGGGCAATAAAATTTGTCTATAGTTCAGTACTTGTTATTTATTTATTTTTTATTTTTTCCAGAATTCACCTAGAAGAAAATCTATGTTTTTGAGAAAAAATTGACTAAAAATTAAAATCTCTTTTGGTGAAAAATATATTGTATTTTTATGTACATATTTAAATATATATTTATTATAATGTATAAAAATAAGAAAATTCTATTGTAAAGAAACGTTGGCTATTTTTAAGTATCATATTTGATTATTGGAGCACTACAAAATTTAGAAATAAAATATATGGATTATAAGAAATTTTATTTTATTGTTATACTAGTATATAATCAACTTTTTTTCACTTGTGAGTTATATTTTGAGTTAGCCAACTAACTCCGTGGGTTCCGAGAGTTTAACTAAATTTATCTTGTGAGTCTTACATATTAGAATTACTAAACATATATATAAGAAAAAAATTAACACAATGAAAATAAATTACTCTTATTTATATCCTCATAAATGAGGAAATTTTATTTATAAACCAGAGAGAACAATGTTCGTAAAATGTATGACCACTAAAGTTTCCTCTAGCCTGATTGTTTTGGAAAAGTGGGGGAAGCACTCACTTATTATAGTTGCATTCATAATTTTTTCTTTAACAAGCTTGAACATTAATGTTGGATTATTATGTTTTACACGTATTAAGATCTATAAACTTTTTTGTATCTCAAATAAAAACAAAAACATTATCACAATAAATTTCGATCACTTTCTAAACCCCCTTTACCTCATACGATTTAACAAAAGGTTAATTATTTTTTGGGTGTACAATGAAAAGCCTAGATATTGAATTTCATATTTCTTTCTGTTTCTATATTATAAAAATAAGATGAATAAATAAAATAAGAGTGCCACTCAGCATTCAATAATTTTAAATTTTGGTTTCCCTTAAACCCCTCTCCCCTCCAACAGATTTCAGCCATAACAAACTCATCAATGGTACTAGCAAAAAAAAAAAAAAAAAAAAAATCTTAAATACTGAATGATTTAGAAATTGCGGATGCTACGGAAATTACAGCAAAGAGCGTGCAGATACTCACACGCAAGATTTTAATAGACATGTTTTTAGCTTCCCAATGTAGGATCGGGGATAATCTGTTGAAATTTTTCTAATGTTGTGTCATGGTCCGAATGTGAATAGCCCCATGAGAAGTCTGCTCTAAAGTCAGTCAACTTTGTTATGCATACAGAGGCAGCCAATCAATATTTATAAATAATAATAAATAATTTAGAATTCTATGTTTTAATTTTATATTTACAGTCTCTTAAGTTCATTATTTGAGCTCATATTTATCAATTTTTTTTTTTCCAAAATACACATAATGCTATTAGTTTTCAGTTGACTTTATCTATGACTGATATATTTTAGCCATATTATATCAGTCTTAGGTCTGGCTGAAACTAAAAAAACAGGGACTCTTGCCTACTGGTCAAAATCCAAAAAATTGTATTTGGGACAGTGCTCCAATTTTGAATTTTCAGTTTAGCATATTATTACTGTTAAGTATTGAATTACCACTTATCTTAAGAGAGTTGAAATTAAACTTACCAGGACAACTTAACCCTTGTCTCCTAAAGACCAAACTTTAACAAAGTGATGGGACATAATATTTTGACTGTTCTCTGTAGAAGAAGGGAACAAGTTTTTATATTCCATTTCCTTTTATGTATTTTTGTTTTTTGTTTCCTATTTATGTATTATAAAGTATTGTAGATGCTTTAGAAAACATGTGAATAGTCTACCAGGTATGCAAGTTTAAAATGTCGTTTTAATTCCAATAGAATGCGCTCTTAGCCTATTGAAGGATTTGCTTATCTCTAAACGCTATTTTGTTTGTTAGTCATTTGTTTACAAAAGTCAGTTGTTTTTAAGTCGTTTACGTGGACATATCATACCTTTCTTTGGCGTTAAAAATGTCTAATTTTAAGCCAAATAAAGAGCATTTGCGGCATGTCATGATTTTCTTATTTAATCAAAAGAAAAAGGCATCTGAATGTCATCGAATTTTTGTTGAGACTTATGGCGATCTTGCTCCAACCGTCAAGACATGTGAACGTTGGTTTCAACGTTTCAAACGTGGTGATTTTGATGTTACTGATCAAAAACGAGAAAATCGACCAAATCGACTATGAGCTTCTCAAGCCCGGCGAAACAGTCAATACCGAGCGCTACCGACAACAAATGATCAATTTGAGTCACGCATTGATCGAAAAACGCCCAGAATGGGCTCACAGGCACGCCAAAGTCATTCTTCAGCATGATAACGCTCCTGCACATTCAGCCAGATTGACTAAGGAAACGATTTCTTCGCTTGGTTGGGAACTCCTACCCCACCCGCCGTATTCACCTGACCTGGCGCCTTCTGATTATCACCTCTTCTCATCGATGGGACACTCATTGGCGGAGCAACACTTCAACAATTTCGAAAATGTACGAAAATGGCTCGATGAATGGATTTCAAATAAAGATGAAGCATTCTTTTGGAATGGTATCCATATATTGCCCGAGAGATGGACAAAATGTGTAGAAAGCGAGGGCCAGTACTTTGAATAAAATATATTATACTTTTTTTTAAATTACTGTGTATATATTTTAAGAAATAAACGACATTTTAAACTTGCATACCTGGTAATTCATATCTTCTATATAGCACCTATCTTTTTTTTTTTATCTCAACTACCTACTGTCTACTTTTTATCTTATACTACTACTAGGAAAGGAAGTAAGTAAGAGGTCAAAAATTCATTTTCTGTGACTCATATTTTTAAATTTTATAAGCACCGTATCATATTTCAGATTCTCACACAACATTTATAAAACTGCTAGACTTTTTAATGAAATTTAGAGATCAATTACCTTTTGTGATAAGGCTCTGTACATTATGGCTCCCACAAAGATTAACTCATTTTAAATTACTTGTAATTAGAAAATTAACATCTATTACTTTCTGTATTGTTTGCAACATACTAAATAATATTTGATTCTTTTGCAGAATTCAATTTATTGTTTACAATTACCAATACTAATTTCAGTTTATTTTATTCAGAGAGCCACTTTCGCTAGTGAGGTAAACATTTTTTTGGGGATGTCAAAAAGTTTAATTTGTTTTGTGTCTACCCAAAGACACAAAATTTGTTTATATAATTGGTATTTTACAGGCTCCATTAAATGTAAAGTATTCTATTAATATGACTATGGCTTAGCTCTTGCTCAAAATTTATGTTATATACCAAATGTTAAATTAATATTTTTTGTATGCAGGCTGCATAAAATTTAATTGAAGCCCTTCTATTTCTTAATAATGATATAAGAACTACAGTTTATACACAGAAAAGTTCAACAGAACGGTTGGTCAGAAATTTCTCCTTACCACAATTTATTTGCTTGGATCTAATTGTTTCTGAATGAATTTATCTTCTGATGTTGTTTGTATAAAATATTTTGGCATTTTTGGTATTTTTATAATACTCTAAAAAAGTATTCTCTAAAATTTGTAAGAGTGGGAGCTTAATTTATTTTGCAATTAAATTTGCCATGCAGCTTTGAAATACATAAGGAAAGGATGAGTTCGCCTATAAACAAAATTGAAGAAATGATTTGGGGTATTTACTTGATTGAAAATAATAAATGAAGTATTGTATCAGTATTTAGTTTAAGACAGTTACTTGACCACGAATAAAAGTTGCTAAATATAGAATGATTAGAATTATGAGTATACTAATTAACCAAATTCAAAACAAAAATATGACAATTAGAAATTAGTAAAATCATTTCAATTAGAGGCAAGTTTACCAGTGTTCTCAATTTAATTGAAAATTTGTATTAAAGTTTCTAATTATTTGTATTGTAATGATATAATACAATGACTGCACAATAAAATATCATATAGTTTTTAGATTAAAGGATTATTTAAAAAAATTAAATTGTCGGGATGGATTTATTTGAAACCTTAAATAATTTTTAAACAGCATAATTTGAAGTAAGACCCAAAAAAAAAAAATTGTGTAATTGTTATTGCACATTGTTTTCTGTAAATCAGCAGAATTCTATCAGGATTTAAGTAACCTCAATGCCTAATTTAAAAAATTTCTTAAGTTTCCTTGACCATAATTTGTATTTAAACGTGTTATATAGTTATGACTGCACTGGCATACTATCATAAGTGAGAGGTCAAGTGGATAAAGTTGGTAAGGAACGATATGAGGTGAAAATCTTAAACTATAGTTTGGCTGTCATATTTTTTTTATTTATTTTTTTATAGAAATGGTCACCTTATTTATATCAGTTTTTAAATAGTAGAAAATGAATTAACATTGTTTAAAAAAAATTTAATATTTCAGTCTACAGCTTTAAATATCAAGGTACTCTGTATATTAACAGTTTTTCCAAATATATTATTTATCATCCTCATCCAATTGTCCCTTCAATTAGTACATATTTTAGAAAACTAGTTTAGTTAATTGAGTGCAGGTTTACCAATAGCCTGAAATTTGTTGTGTAGCATCATGCAGTATAGTTTCTATTTAAACTGAAAGAAACCTAACTAAATCATGCTAAAAAAAATTATTCTAAAACTAATTTAAAGAATAATATTTTCTGCAAATCATTGGGAGTAGGATCAACCTGAAAACATTTTTAATAAAACCCAATATATACTTGAAAATGTTTTTTTAGTTCTTGAGTCCAAAACTTTCATTCCCTCATACTTTAGACAACAATTTTAATTTTAATGATGTATAACCTGATATATTTTGTTCTTTAAATAAATAAAAATAAGGAAAATTAGCATTTTAAGAGTGTCAGTGGTGAAATGATTTTGTTCATCCACTCCTTATTAATGAGGATATAGGCTAGGGAAGGTCAACTAAACTCATTTAGCCCTG
This sequence comes from Oncopeltus fasciatus, assembly GCA_000696205.2. NCBI lineage: Eukaryota > Metazoa > Arthropoda > Insecta > Hemiptera > Lygaeidae > Oncopeltus > Oncopeltus fasciatus. The sequence continues at coordinate 35,631 of KZ809429.1, forward strand.
ACTTCATTTGGCCTACATCTAGAGAAAGGAAAAAGGGAACCAACATTTGTCTTGAGAATGGTGAACTTAAAAAAAAAATCCTGGTTTTTGGACCAATAGTTTTAATCAGGCTTGTTACCCTCTCTTATTAAAAAAACCCTTGCTAAAAAAAGTGTTGCTTCTGAATTTGACCATTCAAATATAATTATAACAATCTGGTTTACAAAATAGAAACAATATTGTCATCTAGAATGTACAAGTTACTGCTCTGGCTAGTCGAAAGTCCAAGAGTCAGCAGTGCATTAATACCCCTGCCAACACAAAAACTAAGGCTCTTCTTGCTGAGAGAATATATATATTTTTTATTCTTATTTTTATATTTATAGAGATTTATAGGAGCCATATAGTTAAATAAATAGATTAAGTGGATCTTGAAGGTAACTTGAGTACACCTGTCAAAGGGCTGTAATGCATCCTTTACTTTCTTCATTCATACTCTTTATGAATTTATAAAGTTTTAATAAAATCAGCTAAGTAGTTTTCAGTTTAGAATTTTTATTATTTTACTATAGTAAAATGCTAGGTACGAATAAAATAAAAAAGGCAAACACTTGGTAATTTAATTTGCTTAGATTCCGTCCTTGCCAACACAAACCATTTTATTTACAGCTAAGTGACTATTTCCTTACTGGGGATTCTAGAGTAATGAAATAGACCTTAAATTTCCTCAGCTACGAAAAAAAAATGTATTAGATAAAATGAGAAAATTACATTAATACTCCAGTTGAATCAAGATTGTATCTTGGAACTCTCACTGGGTTAATGGTGGTCTTTCACAGTAGTTTAGTGGTAAATATGGGTGAAACCTAGATTCACAAGTTAACTATTTTATGTATTTTTTAAAATTATTTTTTACATTTAATTTCTTGTAAAAGAAGGATAATACTAAATTCATTAAGGTCTGTACCTTTGTATTTATATTTAAGCAATCAGAACCAAGTATCAATTACTGGAATAAAATGTATTAAACATCCTTTCATATTTTTTTTAAAGAAAATTAACATTTATTATACATAATTACATAGCACAATATTTATACATAAAAATTCATTACTCTCATGTTAAGATAACAATACTTATGTATAAAAATAACAATAATAAAATATTTATACATTAATTGTAAAAAGATTGAGTANTTATATAAATATAATATACATATATATTTATATATTCCTACTAAATATAAAATACTTTCACCACTTATATTCAATTATCAAAATGCTTATTTATTATATGTGTTGTGCTTCATTGTTTGCTATTTTATTTGAGAATGTTTTGGAGTACTCAAAAATTGTTTGGAAATATATTAAAAAATCAGTCTTCCTTATAATTGTAAGAATGCAAAATTGGTCTTTTTGTGCACAAACATAATAGTCTATTGACTTGGTTAATTATGTGAAAGCAGTAGATAAATTGGTGAAGGGAATTAACCATTGCCCATTATAATCAAACCATTATAGCCCAATAGACGGCTTTGTTATTAGTGACAAAGGTATTTAATAACAAACAATTGAATTTGAAGTTAACTTTTCACTTGTTTATACAATCTTTGGACAAGTTGTAAATTTATTATTTTTTAAAACTAACTTTCACAATTACTACATGGAATTAGCACTTTTTCCTAAGCCGTGTGAAGCTTTTAAAGGAAGGTTAAACCATCAAATAAACTCTGACTTGCAGATCTAAGGATTAAAATATGACAGCTAATGGATAGTCTGAAGCTATCCAACGTAATTTCAGTAAGAGGCATAACCTAGTTGTATCCATTAATTTTCAACCTATATTAGTGGAATTTTCTCAAGCATATAATACTTGGTAGACTAGAACAATTATACAACCTTCCAAAAATTGTTTAAAAATCACCTGTTAAAGATAGTTAAAATTATCATGAACTCATTAAAATACTTAAAAGTTATTTTAAGCACACTAATCAGTTGGCTATTATTTATCTCAACGATGTCTGATTAAATATAAATTAAATATGAAAATATTTTAAATAAAACAAGATTTAATTCATAATTATTTGACTCCAGCTAGCTCACTGAATTAAATCATTATATATAATACATTATATTTATTCTTCANTCTGGCTGCCTGATTTTTTTTCCTATTCAATGAAGAATAATATATAATTAAGGCTGAGTGTTCCCTGGAGCACAGTAGTACAGAAGTACAGAAAAATAAATCAAACACTGTGAATATTCAATATTGAACCTGACCTTTTAGGCGTTCATTGTGCTTTATACCACTTAGATATTTATAAATAAATATGTATTCATTTGTACCATGGTAACCCTTAAATACTTTTCAGTATGGCTTAAATTCTTAAAATTTCTTGTAAAAAAAAAAGAAAAAAGAGTTATATATATATAATTTATTCTTGCAGAGGGGAACTTGTGACCAAAATATAAGTAATAAAGTATATTAAGGAATGGTTAAATATAATTACTCTAAAATTCAGGACAATCAGGAGTAAAGTTGATTCATAACTATAATCTTCCTATATTAGGGGGATGAGGACTAGGTATGCCTAAAACAGGATTAATGCTGAAGCCAATATTTTCATTCTATTCTGTGACTGCTGTTATATAGAAATGATAGATATGATGTCCTGTTGAGCAGTTCAATTTGAAAATTATGAACAGCTAGAGAGCACTTGCTTGTTTACTCTTCGAGACACACTGTCCTTACAATGGCCTCAGTCACCCTGTACGGATCACAGTTTGAAGCAGGGCGGCGGTCCTCAAGGTAGCCCTTTTTCTCATCTGCACATGATCTTGGAATTCTTACACTAGCCCCTCTGTTTGCAACTCCTGCAACATTTAAGAAGTCATCATATAGTATGTTTGTAAAGGTACTTATAAAATAGGAGTACAGTAGTAATATGAATTTTAATCAAAATGAATCTACCTATAAGCCATGCAAAATGATGTATTCTGATTTACTTAGGAAATTTTCCTAAATACTGTATCCAATCAAAATTGAACTTTATTTGATTATATTTATGTTTCATTATTATTTATATTTTTGTGAGTCAAATAAATGCTTAAGAGAAGACAAAATATTATTTATCATCCTCATCCAATTGTCCCTTCAATTATATTAATCACTAAGTCTTCTTTTATTTAAATAAATTAATACTTTATATTTATTTAACCCATAAAAATTTTTAGTTTTACAATATAATCAAATTATTTATGAGCACTGATGACGAATACTGCAAATTTTCCTGAATATGGAAACTTCACCATCATACTCAATAAATATACGAATGGTTGAATATGTATGATGAATTTACAAGTGAAAATGAATTTTAGATAATATTAGACTTTAAATAAAAAATTAAAATATTTTTTTTTTTTTAATGTTCATTTTTCATTGGTCTTACGATTTAATATTATTCCAGCCTCTTGTGAATTCTGAATGAAAGTGACTATTGGGGTTGTTCATATGAAAGGTTTTTTTTAATCATTTTTACAATTCTGCCAACTAGCATTCAAGAATGATGGTTATTAAAATTTGTGTCTGTCAATGCTTAACTGCCCATATTTTTTAGTTTTCCTAATAAAATTTAACATGTGGTATAAAAAGTGCAAAATGAAAGGCTGAGTTTGCTATTAAGCACAATAATAATAGGAGTAGAGTATTCTTAAAATGTCAAATGTTTTTTTGATATAGTGGGCGTAGTATTTAGTTTTGTGCAATGAAACTCGACCCAGGTTTGTTTACTGGTAAAATAATTGTTTAAGAAATAAAATAGCGAAATATGACAATTAAGATAGAGGGTTTACCTAAACTAAAAACATGCGGTTTGTTTCAAAACGTGTTCAAATCTCTTGTAATATTCTATGAAGCTTTTACCATAAAATGTCAGTTTTCCGGGAGTATTATATTTACAAAGGTAGTTCTATTGATCTAACAAGTCAAAAGTTGGTTGCAACTAGAAAATTGAGTTATAGCAAACCATTTTCATCATATTTTACTTTCGAATAGGAAAAAGAACAGCACAGGCTTATCGAATCGTATGGTGTCTAATTTTCCCAACTGTAATTTTGATGTTAAGGACCAACCTCGGCCGATAATTTAATGGAGATTTTAAAGGGATCGTAGATCATGAAACCATTAAATCGATTCTACTATCTCGAAAGATTCAAGAAGAACGACTAAATTTGATCACTAGAAAAGGCGTTGTTTTCCATGGATACAAGTCTAGACCCCACTCATCTCCAGTGTCTTGTGAAAGATTGACGTAAGTTTTTTTGCGTGCGCCAAAAGTCGGATCAAAATGAGTGGGGGTTTACATGAATTTGGAAAGTTCATGTATAATCAATAAATGCAAGGGAATAGAATTAAAAAATATAACTGTCCCAGCCAGGACTCAAACCTGGGTCTCCTGCTATCCGGGCAAGCGCGTTAGCCTTTTACACTACCGAGACAAGCTAGATAGTCATTAAATTCACAGCATTTGTGTCGAGAGTCTAACCTCCGAGAGAGAATAGTTAGATTTTTTATTTTATCCCCTTGCATTTATTGTTTAAATTTACGAGGGATAAAGTACCACAAGAAATATGCTTAGATAAGACAGTTCCTGAATAAAAGACTTCTTCGATGCGGCGGTCTTAATATTTTAGCAGATTTCCTTTGGGAAAATTAATCTATTCAAATTGGTAGCATGAACCGTCTGTTCAGAAATTTCGACAGATATTTCTTTAGATCTTTCTTCTTGAAAGAAGTTTAGAAAATAATAAAATTTAATATCTTCCTTATTATTAACAGTAGGGGGAAAAAAAGATGTTAAACAAAATTATTGTAAAATGTAATTTTATAATATTTACGTTCTAAAACGTTTTTCTACAAATCGCACAAGAAGAAAGATATTTAAAAAAGTAATTTTGAGCGTTGGGCCCCTATTGTTTTTAATAACCAAATTCAATTATTTATTTTTGGTTGAAATAAGATAAAGAAGACGGCTTAGAGAAAGAGAAGAATTTATAATCGTGATATCTTCATTGTTATTGGAGTTACGAATGTAACTGAGTAGCAAAATATAATTATTTTAACGATTTTTCTGTAGAATCTTTATGAAAAACGCTTGTTATGAAAGAAATTTACGAATTTACTATGAGAGGATTCCTTTACTCTTCTTTCCCAGCCAATCTATAGTAAAGCATAACTTTGCTCCGATGTCCATTTTTAGCGAAACATGGGAAATCTTAGGTCGCGATGCTCCTGCGTGACGGTCTTTTGTTTTGTGTAATAAAACTCTTCAAAGGTTAATTGACGAAAGAAAGATTTAATAAGTTACACAATGAAACTGAACATTTAAGGGTGGGATTTACCTGATAATTTTAATTTAATGTTTCATAAACAAAAATTAGCTAGAAATACAAGGGAGTTGGAATAAAAAAATCTTACTACCTCAGCCGGGTCTTCTGCTTTCCAGGTAGTTATGCTATATTCATATTAACGTGGGATTAAATACCACAACTAAAAACAGTAATTAAAAAATAGCTAAGTTATCTTAATATAGTTTGACAGTTTACTATTAATATAAAAATGAAAAAAAATATTGAGAATATCAGACAATTGAAGTGTGGGTTTCCCTTGGCATGCTAAGTATGACTGAACTACCTTTTTCAATGTAGTGGGCGTAACTTTGAGTTTTCTCCAAAGGAAATTAACATAGGTTTGTTTATTATTAAATGAAGGGTGAAATTGATATTTAGAAGGGGGAGGGGGTTTCTGAATACAATATAATCTAGAGGCTGTAATTAGCGAAAAGTAACATACAAACTTCAATGCTAAACTGAAAAAGGTTCTCTAAAATGAGCATATTAGACAAATTGTAGTGTGATTTAACAACAGGTTAGGACTTGAGTGACCGAAATATTTAAATTATTAGGATGGGATACAGCATAATAAATTGAAATGATTTAAAATTAAAATCCATTATTACACAATCGCTTAGTTTATTCTACTACTGCATGATTGAATTTTAACCCATATAAAATTATGTCATTCATGTTGTTCCCGTGATTCGATTTTTCGAAAAATTTTAGTACTTTCTTCTTGATTGCAGGTTATATATATANGTTAATGGCTAAAATGGTAAGTGTTTCAGGAAATAATTGTCAGTATTTTTAGAAAAGTGACACTTTATATTTAATGAATGAAATCGGATGAACGGAAGAGGGGTTTAAGAGAATGACCAAATTGATAAATGTATGCAGAGTAAATGCTTATGTTAAACATTTATTAAAGAAGATATTAAAAATGTAATGCTTCTTCTACCTGTCTTCAGCTCATAAGAGGCATCTTCATGTGTGCGTAAGGAAAGGGCTTAGTTACGCTGTGGAATTACATGCTACTACTAATCTAGGCTTGGAGAGAGTACAAATAACAACACATAAAAATATCTGAGTTGAAATAATTTAAGTAAGTAACCTGTGAAGGCATGACTTCAGCATTGGTTCCAGAGATGTTGATGTCGGCGTAGAGGCAGGCCCTGTAATGGGACTCTACGATGTCCCGGGCGAACACCTTGTCAGCGCCCACTCCACAATAGTATGGCCCCTGCGAAAAAAAAAAAAGGTAAATAAACTTTCATTCAGTGGGCTATGTTTGTTATACATGCGGAGGTTGTAGTCAATATTGACTCTGTAGTTAGGTAGTTTTACAGGAATGTGTGTTTTCTACGTAGTCAGTACACTTGCTTTAATGGTGCTGATGGGATGTTAATATTGTTTGTACAGAGTTGTTTTTGACACCTTTACTTCCCCCACCCCCCTTAAAAAAAAATCCAATATTAACCCAAATTCCCAATGACAGGACATTTATGCGCAATATGTGAAAAAAAAATATTGTTTTGTTGTGTTGGGATAGCAAAAAACATGGATAGATTACTTTAAAAGATCAAAACACATGACGTTATTAGAATGATATGATTAATTCAATTTTTAGACTCCAAACTTGTTTATTAATTATTTACATAAATTAGGATATTTTATTCCCAAACGTTGTCTCAATTAATTTTTGACTAATTCTTCTATGAGTTGGAGGGGAAGGGAGCAAGCTAATAGAAAACACTTTCATTATTTTCTTCATAATTATTAGTGTTTTGAGAGTGGTGTCATTGGTCACCTTCTCTCCTCTTGTGATTGATTGACATTGAATGTCATATTTATTTTCATTGTCAACAAATTACTAATTTTTGTAATTTGTTTTATTTATTTAAAATAATGTAATAAATAAA
>KZ809429.1:42959-56427 GCA_000696205.2 Oncopeltus fasciatus
AAAAAAAAAAAAAAAAAAGCTAGTGCAAGGACAACTTTCTACGATATGTGGGGAATTGTATTTCTGTTTATGCTGAGCAGCAGTATTAAGAAAACACACACATTAAAGAAGATATTTAAGAGTTTGAGCGCTTCCTCCTCTCCTCCAAATAAGTGCTATAGTCAGCCTATGGAATCTGAACTTACACTCCTTCGCCTTCTCTAGATTACCATAGAGCTGTCAAATCATTAACTTTCATATAAGGCCATCTTTAATGGTGCCTCGGGAATCAGCCGCGTTTAAACATGACCTACATGACGGAATTTTCGTTGCAGGAGCAATTTTATCTGCATATTGTGGGCGGCGAATGTTTAGCACTTAATTGACTTAGCATATTTTCCTCCAGGAAATGGTATTCACGAAAGCCACAAATTGCGGCGATAGAAAAATTACATCCGATTTACACAACACCTTCAGCTTAAAGAAGCAAAGAAATTTTTCGAAAGTTAAACAAAGTAATTGAAATTATTACTTGAATTCCTGTAAAAATAAAAATAAAATGATCTTTAATATTTCTTAAAAGAATCGAAATGAACATTTTTCTTTAATTTCTGATCTACATTTTTGTTGTTTTGAGAATAATTTACAGTAGACTAGTAAGCATGTGTGAGTGAACGTGCTCGTGTGCATGTGTATGTTTGACAGCCTGTCTGTACATTTGGGTGTTAGTGTATAGTTAATAGAAAGTAAGTAAGTGTATATTTAATAGAAAGTAAGTGTTATTTTTGGAGTCACATTGCTAATGTTCAAAATCTACTGAAATTAAATTTATTTAAAGGGTGTTTTCAAATTAATTTTTACTTTTAACTTTTTAAATATTTTTTTCATCTTAATTTTAAATATATTGATACATTTGGATTTTTAGGTTTTGAAATATGCAATTCAAATATTTGAATTTTAAAAGTATAATTTTTTAATAACATGTCATTATTAAAAGGTTTTTGATATTAGAAAGATATATTTTTTTATTAGACGAAGTGGACCGAAGCTAACCATGCATTTTTAATATTAATATAATAACAATATTCATGTTACAATTAAAAAATTCAAATATTTAAATTATGGAAGAAAAAAATAAGAAGAAACCTTCTTTAGATTATTTTGTTTTCAAACATACCAGCTGAGAAATCGTGGATAGAAGATGTCTCAAGTCTTCCTGTTAATCTCCTTTCATTATCTTTTCCGTCATTTGGATCGTACGCTTTGATATGCCTCAGATGCTGCTTGGAAAGCTTGTCAATCGCATTTTCTATGTGTCTGTAAAATAAAATGAAACTTAAGTTATAATGGACCTTGGGAGCAATAATTAGCAATCAAATGATGGCGGTATTCCAGTTGTGATAGTAGTCACAATGGAAGGAATCAACTAAAAACTTTATTTAGCTGGATGGGTTAAACATAAACATATTTTCAAAATGACAGACAAAAAAGGAGCTTATTAATTTCTTATTCTCTTATTCTCAGTGGTCTTCTCAATCAATAATAAATATAATATTATATTATTTATATATTGCGTAATAAGAATGGATACCAACCCAAAATATCAGACCATACTACAACTGAACAGTATGTCTGATAAACATAATAGACGGTTACTAGGTTACCACTAAAAATAAACATACAGGAGGTGTAGTAGTGGCCAGCTTGGGATGATCTTCCCAATGAGATGTTTATACTGCAACCTTCCAGAGAAAGCATACCACATGAAAACCCAAATCTGCTCCAAATCTTTGAAAGTGCAGTCACTCGGTTCGTTAAACCTCTACAACGCCAAATTAAAAACCATCCTAAGATAGAGTCCATTGGGATAAGAAAATTATCGCTGAGCTAACGCCTGGCACCTAGAATATCTAAGTCAATCACTTGGAGCCTAACTTCTTCTGCTTATCCCATACCATCTTCAGAGCCAAAATAGGCCTAGTAATGAAGCTAGTCTATAAGAGTGTGCTCCGAAGGTAAAATGGGAGAACCACCGATAGAAGAACCACACATGAAGCTGACTAATCGGAGAGGAGAGATGCAGCAACATGGACTGTAATGTAAGATAACACCACTTGGCAGCTGGTTTCTTTCACGTCAACTCGCCAAACAATACTATCAATTCCTTTGTAAAATCAAGTATTGGTATTGGTGATAAATGTAAAAGTCGGTAACCAATGAGTAAAGAGCAAGTTATAGTGGGGAGAGTGGAAGTTCTAGTGGTGAATATACTCTTGGAAGTCCTGAAAGACTTGCTTTATGACAAATTTACTCTAGTTAAATCATTTGTTGCTTAAAGGAGTACTGTTTTGGCCACATAGCGCTTTTACTAGCAATATGACAGATAATCCAGGAGATGCCGCCATTCTCACAATCTAAGCTCAGCACTAACGACGACACTTTCCAATCCAGTGAAAGTATTCATAAGTTGCTATGATACATAAACCAACACTCCTGAATGTAATCCTTCAAATTTTAAACTAGGACCAATTAGTTTATAAACATCCTTAATAAATTAGTAGTCAATTATATCATCAACATAATATAAAATATTTTTTCTTGAATTTTCCACACCCCTTAAGTATATTCTACTGTATGGAAATACTAAAAGAAATTTTTTTTTTTTTTTTTAAATAACCTGACAATCATATTTTTGGTTAAAAGTGGGCGAGAGGCAACTCCAGCAGGGGGACTGAAGGTCGGCTCTTCTTGACTTTTGTTTACGACTTAGCTCATGGGGAAATATGATATTTCGGGGAATAGGTGACATGCAATTTTTTTTGCCAATAATCTTTTTTGAGTATCGGTAAGAAACGTAGAAATGATTTACAATGATACCTCATAATAATTATATTGTACGCTAGATCTCATAAACATAGTTGCTGCCAAATTTCTTGAAGCCAACAAAATTAAACGAAATTCTGACAAGGAATATTGTATTATTGAGTCTCTTATCTGCATTAATGGTTACGACCCAGCTTCTTTTTAGACTGGATTTATAAGAAAAATAGCGTAGAAATACATTTCACTTTAAAATTTGATGTAAAATCAATAGTTTAAAATTCTCATTGGAACTAATAAAGAAATTTTTTGACCTCTAATAAGATAGTGAAGAAAATCTTCATATTCTTAACTATTTAATAAATATACTTATTGATAATTCATCGCCTTCTGTATGAGTGGTTGTTGTGGAGTATCTTCCATACATTCTCTTATAATATTAGCTGAGGATCGCTTATTTGATAGCATGTATGACGAGCTATCGGGTTATTCTGTTAATTAGTAATGAAATCTGGCTCAACAACGATTGACTGCATCTTTTTTAACCAATTCTAGAGTTAGCAGAGTTGTCTTGGCTACGGTCTTTAAAGTTAGATATTTAGATACCACTTGCCGATGTAAGAGGAGTAAGGACAAAACTCAATTCAAATAAAAAAAAAAAGAAAAAAATTGAGAAGTCTCTAGGTTGCACTAAACTAAACTATAAAACTATTTCTCAAAGGTGTTTCTAGTGTAGAGTCTTAATTATTCAGAAAAAAAAAAAGCCATGGCCCGGTCAGGAATATGCAAAAAAGATCGTAAGTTTAAATAATTATGCCCTCAAAACTATTTTATACGAACTGGGTATGATTCGTTTTCTGGGGGCAAAAAGAAGGTTATTGGTTTTCCCGAACTACTGTGAAAAAGGCACGTACGGGTCTACCAGTATAGACTTTTGCAAAAATCGTAAGACATAAACAACTAGAAGTGACTGGTATAAAAAACTAACGATATGTCTACAGACTGGGCTGATTATCAGTAAGCAGTATATGTTTTAACTGTCATTGCCACCAGGTTCTTATCTGAGTGGAATAAAGGCTGATAATAATAAAATTATAGATAATGGAAAATTATAAATTATGGAATTGAGATAATAATAAAAATATCGAAGCATAATAATAATAAAAAATTAAACAATGTCATTTGACATATCCGCCAGTTTTATTAGTAAGTTTGAAGGGGAATTAAGGGGACAAAAGTTAAAATAATTTCTCATACCTTATATTCTCCGTCTTCATTGGTTTCTGCAAACCATCTTCTGTTGGCTAGCGCTTTCGGACATTGTCTATCTTCTTGACCGAATACATACGTTCACTGTCGCGGTCCGTATTCAACTGTCAGAAGATGGACAGTGTCCGAAAGCGCTCGCCAACGGGAGATGTACAGAAACCAATGAAGACGGAGAATATAAGGTATGAGAGTTCTATATTCATTGGTGGTAGAAATAATAATAACCCTTTAGATTAGTTAAAATAAATCTTAGGAAAGACGAACAGCTCGAGGCCCAGAGATATATATCTCTTTAAATACATCATATATCTCTTTTTTTTTATAACCTATTAGGGAATAAAGGAGCTTACATGATGCCATTCTCTTCCCTCATAGCCTTGGTCGAGAAATTACAATGCGCACCAGCGCCGTTCCACTCTCCGGGCATTGGCTTCGGGTCGAGGGTGACGCAGACTCCGAACTCCTCGGCGACCTGGTGGAGGAGGTAGCGAGACATCCATAGTTGGTCTCCAATGGATATGCCCTCGCATGGACCCACCTGGTACTCCCACTGAAACAGAAGTAGATACATTTGGTGAACCGATATAATGTGATATATTTTTTGAGGGACAGTTAAACAGAAAAAAACCTCTTATAAAAAACTACAAAAATACTAAAACAATAACTAAATCAATGAAATAAAATGATCTCAAAAAAAGAGGAATCAAATTTTGGCTCTAAAAACCCCATTAATATATTTTCATAATTATGATCTGTGAGCAAGAATAAGTATTAGCCATTTTGGTATGTTATTAACTCTAAAATTAAACACACACAAGCGAAATTAAATTTTGCACTTATTATGTTATGAAAATTTATACTTGTTCATTACTCAAATAACAAAGAAGATATTACGGTTATAAATTTTGGTCTCACTTCTTTCTCAATCGCTTTCAATAAAAAATAAATTCCCAAAAGGAATTTCAATAAAAAGACTAAATGGTTTCAATAGTAATAAAAAAAAGAGCCAATCACTTAAATGTTTTACTACTTAATACCCTTTTCTCGTGAAAATGTTTTAGAACGTGGAAGGTTATAAAATTACATATTTTTAGAGTAAGGAACAGTGAAGTGATAAGTGACAGTAATTAGCAAGTTCTTTCGAGGCCTCTATGTAAATAAGCACATTTCATTTATTTGCACAAATCCGTTAATTAGCTGTAAATTAGTTAATAAGGACCATAGATTGGATTGTTATTAGTAGGTATATTTATTTGTTATAATAAATCAACTTCAATTTATATTTGTTTTTAGACTATTATTGACCTGTAGCCCATAACAATATATATATACGTAAATGAAACATTCGCGGTTATGTATTATAGTAAACAAGAACAGGTGGGATAAAGAGAGCAGTGAACGCACAAAAAGAAAAAAAATTAGGAAAAGTTAAATTTTCGGGGATTTCTCGCCCGTCCTCCGTGAGGAGTGAAAAGAGTCTCTCTTATCCCACTTGTTCTTGTTTACTACACATATCCAATACAAGATATGCGATTACATCCGATCTAAAAAAAAAAAGTAATGTTAGAAAATTACATTTCACAGCTATTAAGTTTCATACATTTTTGTAACTACAGNATAAATGTAGGGTTATATCCACTAATAAAGAAGTTTTGCTACATTTTGTAGGAGAGTTAGGGGTCAAATTTATAAAAAACCGAGCATAAATTATACGTTTCAAATTTATTCAAGTTCCCTTTTATAATTAATAGTAGAAACATAATTTCTCCTTGTGTCCCTTTCAGCTTTTCTTTGAACATAACTGGATTTAGCCCTGATAGCAATATATTAATTGTAGAGCTTGGTTGTTGGATTGTTTAAATTGTCTTAAGACATCTTTTCTGACTTTGGATACTCACATACATTCGGTAGTCCATCAAGGAACACTGATTTTGGTAGGTTTACTAGCCTTTGTTGGCTGCTCGTACAATAGCATTTCTTAATTCTGAATAAATACTGTTAATATTATGCGTCCAATTATTTGAGAGGGATATGTACTGTTGATACATATGGCTTCTTTCAGTTTCCAGAGGGGAGAGTATTGCGTAAGAGGAATCCTATTGAGGAATGACACTGGAATGGGGAAATGTTCACTCGAATACGACTCATTCAAAACGTTCCACTGAGGTCGTAGAGGTACTGAAGTACTTACTGCAGAGATATATATTTGAAAGACAGAAAGAGTTCTGGGGCAGGCATTTGTGAGTGATGGGTCATTTATGATAATAATGTTATAATTGTACATGAAAGTTTCTACACATTCTCCTCCGAATCTGTGTTAGTGTAATCCTACATATCATTTTTTTTTGTATTACAATCACCTAGAATTTATTAAACTTTTCCAGGATAAATGTTTGCTTAGATGGGAGTATGGAGAACAAACTGTTATTAGCCATTCACCCTGGATTCTAATAAATGCCTGTAGTGTAGTATATAGGGGGATTTATGTGTAAAGCAGAAGTTAAGCATTAATAACACTTACTCCTTCACATACTACACCAAGAAATCTTGTCTGATATTTTTAAATCTGAGAATTTTCACTTTGTCTATCGGTCACAGGCGAGTTTCTTTTAGACAATGGTGGACGAGGTGGTCGAACTGATAATCTGCTATAATAGTTTCCAAGTAAAATGTATTTTTTCAATTAATTGAGTTTTAAGTACTACTTTTTGGTGTTATCGAAGGCGAAACAATTTTTATTATAAGTCTGGCTCGGAGGTTTAGTCGAGCAGGCGGGCCTCAGAGGTAGAACACCTATGTTCGAGACCAGAGGAATCCGGGGAGGAAGAAAGCGCTATGCCCATATGCTGTCTCAGGGATGAGAAATGGTGAGTGGAGGGGAGTTTAAGGGGTGGGACTAGAGTTATCCACCGTCCATATCTGTCTCTGGCTAGCTAGACCGATGGGAAGGGCTGTTTGAGTGGAATAGCTTAGCTTCAAAACTGTCGGTCTGGAAATATTTTGCTCAGGAATAATTCAATTTTAGATTATTTTGCAAGCGTACGATTTACAGAACTGAGTTGCAATATATTTCATCGGGGTTGTAAGATGCATTTTATGCACTTGTATTTCTTTTATTTGTTTTTCTTTTACACTCACAGACACACACACTTTTTTTTTATTTTACCAGCACATCCCTCAATTGCTTTATTAATAATAAATAAAGAGGTATTTTAAGCTCCCATCTCCAATTTTTTAAAATAACATAAATACTATTTTTGTTTTATATACTACATTACTAGTGGCATTCTATTCTCTAAAAACGAAGGCTCATAAAATCTATTTACATTGCCTTTTTTTTTTACCTTTGGGAACGAGAGTCGGCATTAGGGTTCTTATTATGAGAGAGATAAGATTGATAAATACATATTTGAGTTGTCAAACGCTATTTTATTTTCTAATCTGCTGCAGGCTTGCGACTTTTTCCGCTAATTGAAAAATTATGGATTTTCTCATTGGTAGTTTTCTAGCAAAAGAGGATTCGATTCAGCTGTCTATCAGCTAACCAAACAAATAAATACTATCTGAACGAAAAGATAATAGAAATTGGCACTAAGCAAAACCAAAACTTGTATAAAAATTCGTTCTGATGCGATGAATCCCCTCATCAGCATATCCACGGCTGTGATTTTCGAATTATTCAGAAACGAGCCAATAGAATTGAATAAAAGCCCACTAATCCAAGCATAGATAATTAACCCCATCAGAATTTGTTTTGAATAAAATTTGTTAATGTTTAATGGAAAATGCAGTGAACTAGTTCTCCCGATGATTCATTCTCCTCTCAATACAGAATTATTCATGTGCAACCTCGAAGAACAAATTATTCCCGATTACTTATCGTTACCATGAGATGACTAACTGTGTTTCTGGTAATGGATCTTTGGAGTATCTCAAAGAATTTGAAAACACAATGAATATCATACATGCAAATTGTTAATTCCCCCCAAAAAATAAAAAGGAAAAACAATTAATTTACTTCATGGAACCTGAATACAAGTTACGAAATAGATTTGAACATCTGAAAATAAACAAAAGCTACACACACACAGACACAAACTAATAACTACCGATTCAGCTCATTCCTGATGACAGATGTGTCAAAGAGAAGAGAAGGAGGGGGATTGATAAGGAATTGAGGCCGACCAGTGTCCTCTGTAACATGGGAGATAGATATATACTCCTGGTCTGTATGGTGCAAAATCCAATTTGTAATTTATTTATGTTGTTAAACCAGGCTTAAATTCAGTTTTTATATAATGAACTCTTTTTGATGTTATATCATAAACTCTAAATTAATGTTATATGTTAATTAATTTATTTAACATTTGGTGGTTGTGGTCGATGATATTCATATTGTTACATAATATTTTTCTTTTATATTGTTTAGCCTTAAGATGATACCATCCGAAATCGGTAGCTAAATAAAATACTGAATAACAGGATGACAATGTCTTTTCATGTGCCCATGTATTATCTATCTATATATATAAAAAATATAATACATAATACAAAAAATTCTATATAAGTTCACTTATAGAAATTATAAGTCAAGTTATATAGAATTTTTAGTACATTATATGTAGAATATTTCTATAGAAGCCCAAGAGATCTATAGCCGCCTCATGTATGTACCCATATTCCCTTGGCAGACCTCATTTATCTATATTTGCCTTCTACACACTTAGAAACATACACTCGGATATGCGATATCTCCAGAATATCGCTGGGTGATCAGTCTTTCTCCCATCCCCAAGGTTATAGTCTGAATGAACTGTGATTTTATGTAGAGGTTTACTGCCTTAGACGAGCTGCCCCAAAATAGACTGCTCATCCATCCTAGGAAACTCTATCGAAACGCCAAATCTCCTATCGTAGCGCTCCTTGTTGAGCGTCTAAGGCACTAACAGTGGGAATCTGAAGTGATACGAGCTCTGTTCCACTTACAAGGTTTACATTCGGGGATTGAGCCAGGATTAGAACCCAGGACTCCAATAGTTATGGAGTCGAGAACCCGGAGCTCCTGAATCCATAACTATTGTAAATCGGCGGATGAGGACATATTTCAAGGATTTCTGAGTGGACAAGAGCCACTGGGCACCTGTTGAAGGCGCTTCTTTACTGTCACCAGACAAGCGAGACCACTTTTCCTATCAGCAATTCTAGTCAGAGCCTCGCAGCTGAAGTGAATGCCATTATATGCTCGTTTCTTTGTTTACCTAATTAAGTATTTATTTGTGGGGGATAGGGCTCGACAGGGAAAAAATATGAATCCTAATAACTTCCAACTAATATCATAAAGAAATGTATGTAATATTGTGTATGATTTTTGTATCTCGCTTGTTTGTGCATGTACATATTTATGAGTTTATCGTTTTTGAAAATCTATTTGAAATTAATCTAATTATTTAGTTAATGAATCATGTCTGAAATGTCGTACAGAAATTTTAAGTAAATCTTAAAATAATAAAAATTAAACCTTCCAAGTCGAATTAACATATCATCAAAAGAAGACTTGATTTGGAAGGGGGAGGGAGGAAGGAATTCCTAATTCCAAAAATGGAATCCAAACAATTGAGCTTTATAAAATAAGCATATTTCCTAAGTTTTTATCCGTCTGAGCATGATATAGGATGTATGATTAACTTGATAATTCTCTAGGAAATCTATGCTGCTGTTAGGAAGATAGGCCACAGATCTTTACAAAACTACTGAAATAGGTAAATAAAACTTCAAGAAAAGACAGTAAACAGTAATACATTTATTTTATCAGCAATGAAACCTATGTTATTTCCTTGAATGAAACTAAACATTACGCCTGCTGCATTAGAAATTTATTTTTGTTCGAAATTGATCTTTCAAGTATTTCCCCAATCATTTGTTTGATTTAGCTCAATAAATAATCAGTTTTCTTTTATTAATTTTGCATATAAGCCACATACCTTCTATTAAGATAAACATTTGATTTGTTTGGTCCAGAGTCTGTTATATTGTTAGGGTTCAGTTAATCCCCCAATCCTAATCGTTCAATATTGCTGCGTAGCTCTTAAAGTAATTTTCTTATCAACAACTGAATCTTTATTGAGTTTTATCACAGTGAAGTAACTGAATTTAGCAAACAGTCTTGTAGCACTCGCACGTGGCATTCTATTTAACCTCCTTTCATATTCGTCTGGTTTTGGTAAATGACGAACTTAGGCTTTTGTTTTACAGTTAAAAGCTACTTGCCAAATTTCATTAAGAATAACTGAAAACTGTGGCCTTAAACAGACACACACACACACACACACACATGCTTTTTTAATGAATAATTTTAGTGACTATTTTTTTAGCCATTATTTGTTTTAGTGGGTAGGACTGGAGAAAATATTGGAAAAATATAACGAACACAGCCTCAATAGCCACATTATTTCGAAATTCTCTAAAATAAAGTGATATACATATATATATATATATGTATATATGGCCTTGATCTACTAACAGGTAATAACTTAATAATTTCTGTAGGCGCTCTATCGAACGAGATTTCAAAATAAAGAAATCAAATTCGTTACTTAGGTTTTTGTAATCCACCCTGTAGGTTCGTTAATGGCTAAAATGGTAAGTGTTTCAGGAAATAATTGTCAGTATTTTTAGAAAAGTGACACTTTATATTTAATGAATGAAATCGGATGAACGGAAGAGGGGTTTAAGAGAATGACCAAATTGATAAATGTATGCAGAGTAAATGCTTATGTTAAACATTTATTAAAGAAGATATTAAAAATGTAATGCTTCTTCTACCTGTCTTCAGCTCATAAGAGGCATCTTCATGTGTGCGTAAGGAAAGGGCTTAGTTACGCTGTGGAATTACATGCTACTACTAATCTAGGCTTGGAGAGAGTACAAATAACAACACATAAAAATATCTGAGTTGAAATAATTTAAGTAAGTAACCTGTGAAGGCATGACTTCAGCATTGGTTCCAGAGATGTTGATGTCGGCGTAGAGGCAGGCCCTGTAATGGGACTCTACGATGTCCCGGGCGAACACCTTGTCAGCGCCCACTCCACAATAGTATGGCCCCTGCGAAAAAAAAAAAAGGTAAATAAACTTTCATTCAGTGGGCTATGTTTGTTATACATGCGGAGGTTGTAGTCAATATTGACTCTGTAGTTAGGTAGTTTTACAGGAATGTGTGTTTTCTACGTAGTCAGTACACTTGCTTTAATGGTGCTGATGGGATGTTAATATTGTTTGTACAGAGTTGTTTTTGACACCTTTACTTTCTTGAAGGTTACTAATTTGGATAGGATATCTGTAATACTTCTGTCTTTAGAAAATTCTGGAGTTTAGTTAAATACCAATTAATTTTTATACATTAAAATGTTTATTTTTTTACAATTAATGTCTCATTATATTGAAGTAGTAAACAAACAGCACTGGAGATTAATACTTCTAAATATTAGTTTTGAATTCATCTCCATTCATTATTATAATTATCTTTTGTGTTTTTAAAAGTAAAACCGAAAGTCAGGAGACAAACGCATGTCGTATACGTGATAGGAATGTTCTTATGTCTCTCGAAATGTGGTCTATTCTTAGCCCACTATGAACCTGCCAAGCGACTTCTCTAACATGCCACGTCATAGAATCTCTAGATAATACTCTATCTCTTTTGTTCGTCCAGTTTAGTATCCGTCTTGCTAAGGCATCGGAATAACTGATAAATATATATTTAGTTTAAATGCATTATGGAGTGTGAGTTTTGATGGATTTTTTAATGCAGAAAAAATGCATTCCAAAGACTCTTAGATAATATCTGGAGGTAAATTGGTTGTTTTTAATACTTCAAATATAAAGACCGAATTCCTGTTAATTCCCTCTTCAATCTTATATTCAATTTATAGTGGATTCGTTAGATGATAAAAAAAAAAAAAAAAAAAAAAAAAAAAAAAAAATTTTTTTTGGATCTACCTTGGCCGAACCCAACAAAAAAAAATCGAATGATATTTTAATTTTCACACATAAATACTGTATTACTTAGTATTTTCTTCAAATTTCTGTTAACTATAAATTTTTAATCAAAAATGGAGGCAAATAAGAGTTATGTAATATGAAGCTGCATTGAATATTTGCATTGGATGGGGAGCTAAAAAAAATAATATTGATTTTAATTACTTAATTTTATGATGTTTTTGTGAAACCTAGACTTCTTCTTAAGCCCTGTTGATTTTTGTTTTGAAAAACATCATTCTTGGATTGAATTTTTTTTTTTTTTTCTGAGGCAGATCAAATACCTTGTTTTAATATGTAAAATTTATCTTCACTACAACAGTTGATATTGGTCTTTGTCCTCTCCTCGGAATGCCTGACATCTCAGTAATAGGCAGATTTGTAAATGCTTTCGTGTATCGCTGGTTTGCTTCTTAACTTCTGTTCAGGGTAAATCATGGGATAAATGGGTAAATCATCCGTTCGGTTCTCGCAATCCTGCTGCTGCGGGTTCAAATCCCTTCGTTTCCAAAACCATGGGGCCTAAATTTTACCTTCGAAGAAGTTATTCTTGCCAAGTAGACTCACTTGAAAGACCGTGTTGCTGTTCAAGTCACATTTAATATTAACTTGGTGTTCTTTCTATATTTTGTTGAAGATAGATTTTCTCATTCGCCAATGAACTTTTTAGCAAGGACCAATAGTAATGTGTTTAGACATGTTATCGACGGAGATTACATTTTCTACAATAGTCGTATGTTAATATTTATTTAATATCTGGTTTCTCTTTGACATTAAATCTTTTTTCCTTGCTTTTGATATATTTTACTACAGAGTATTTAAAATAAAGTACCGTCATTTTACACCTTTCTTCATTAAAGTTGTGAACAGATAAATATTGTATTTCTATTTTTGGATTATCATTTTTTTTTAAACATATTTTATCATGTTTTTTTTCGATATTTGACCTGGAGATTCGTACTATTATTCTTTGTTAAGTTCAAAATAATTTAATTATTTTACAATTGACAGACTTATGGTTGCTTAAATACTGCATTCTCTACACAGTTTCTTCGGGACTGCTTACAGAATATATATATAAAATGTAACACTCTCTGTTGCGATATATGTAGTAAATAACAGTGGGGCCCAGGTTCTCTTCACTCCTCACTGACGAAAGGCGAGAAGCCTCCTCGAAAATTTTACTCTTTGTAATTTTTTCTTTGTGTGTTCACTACACTCTTTCTACCTCCTTTTTTGATTACTACATATCGCAGCCGCGAGTGTTTCATTTTCTATATATATATATATAGTAATCAAGAACAGGTGGGATAGAGAGTGCAGTGCACACACAAAAAGAATATATCACAAGAAGCAAAATTTTCGG